>PVJD01015026.1:0-26657 GCA_004026545.1 Mormoops blainvillei
CACCCAGATATATGGACAACGCCAAGTGTGGTGCCCTGTCCAGTTAATGATGGCCTGGCATGTGCAGCAGCTGTTCTCCACAAAGGGACAAGCCCTACCTCAACCACCACAATTCAAGCAGGATGGTGTCTCCTCCATGCCAGGCCTTCTAAAGGAACCCAGCACATCCACCCAGCCAGCCCCGTCCCTACCCCACCCAGTTCTCAGCCCCCACTAGATCCTTGGATCTATGACCCAATTGGGTAAATCCCAGCTTGAACCTTAACATTCCCATAAGGCAGTGATAAGCATCATGCACCTTATATGGCTTTTCACGTGGCTTCTAATCTAATTCCCAGGCAAGACACTAAAACTATTCAAGCAACAAATATCAATCCCCTTTATTCACCTGCATGAGTTGGTAGACCTTGCCCAAGCCGAGCAATTCCACCCCATACACCTGTCATTACTTCAAGCAACCCTGCCTGCTGTCCCTCTCCCTGGAGGTTTATGGGAGAATGTGTTCTGTGTAGGAGGGAAGGACCCTTTAGCTTATGTCAGTTGGGGTACTTCCCCAACCTTTTGTCCAAAGGTATCTATTTGATGGTCCTGGCCACTTGGGCATAGCAGATGGTGAGGAGAATGTGCCCAGGGAAAGTAGCTCACTCAAGGCCAGACCAGGACTGGGCCTCCTTGGATAGGTCACAGCTGGAGCAAATCCACTGTCAGGGCAAAGCCTCTCAAGTTAGTGCCTTCTAACCTCCTCAAAGACAGTTGCCTGTCTCACTCTCACCTGACCAGAGCTGGCTTTCTGAAGAGGGGGGCCCTGTAGCAGAGGCTGGCACTGGGGCTGGCATCCTTTTGGAGCAGGATGGTCCCACTGCAACTCTGAAGGCTCACATCCAGGTACAGTCTGGCTAGGACCCTCTTTAGGTAGAGGTGGGCAAGATCTTTGGCCACTGAAAGCCCCAGGTAAAGGCCAGCTACTGGACATACCACATTCTCTTCTGGATGAAGTCAGCTACTGGGGAAGTTAGAAGGCAGAATTGGGGAATGATGCCATATCTGGCAAACCCAGGAATCACACCCTGGATGTCACGGATAGAGCTAGGGGATTCCCCCTCTGGAACGGCTGACACTGTATTCACTTCTGGGCTCTTAAGCATCTCTCAGGGTTAAAGACAGATACTCCCATAGCCGATTCAGGGCTGCAGAGGCCAGGGGTCCCTACTAATTCAACCTGAGGAAGTAAATCAAGACACCATCCAGGTAAACATCAACACCTCTGTCAAAAGATCATTCATGGTTAGTGGGAAGCAAAGGCGCTAAAGGGTTCAAGGGCTTCCTGATGGACCAGAACTTTCTGAAGCACATCTAGAGAATAGTCTTTAGATTGCATGGTAAATAATTTTTTATTCTTTCAATCATTTACTCATGTTTCATCACACTGAGCACTGACTATGTACTAAGCACCATCTTAGACCTGGGAGATGAAGCAGGGTGGGGAGTCTGTGAGCAACTGCAGAGAATAGAATCCACTTTCACTAATTCAAGCAAAAAAGTCAAATTGCAGAATGTGGCAGGGCTATAGAGGAAAGTTCTAGGTTGAACTTTCAGGAGCAACGAATTTCCTAAACCACTATGGGAGCAGGCTCCCAAGGCACTGCCATGATGTAGACCGCTCCATGGTCAGAAAGCCTCTGCCTAGGGGGTTGGACCACACTGCATCTGCCATGACCCACCCAACAAAACAGATGCCCAGTGGGCTGCCTGTCATCACACACGTGAGTCAGTGCCTGAGTCCAAGATTTGCTGAGTGCTGTAATTAATGAAATCAAAAACATCTCTGGAACCCTACCTACATGTGGCACAAGTCAATCCACTGTATTTGCCACACATGGTGAACAGGACAGACCCAATCCTTCCTCCAGGGAGCTTACATCCTAGCTGAAGAAATGGACATTAAACATTCAGTTACCTAATGAGTCATCTGAGGAGGACTGGGAGAAGTGCCAAGAAGGGGAAATATAGGGTGAGACGACAGGGATTGTTACCCATCCTGGAGGGGAGCGGGGAGCAGACAGGCAGGGAAGATTTGTCTGAGGAAATGACTTAAGGTTGAGAAGCAGTTAGTCTGGTAAAGAGAGTGGGGGAGAACCTTCCAGACAGAGGGAATAGCATATACATAGGCACAGAGGCAGGGAACAGAATGTCATGTCCACTCCTTAAGGCCAAATCCTTGAAGGATGGATAGAAGGTTGAGTGTAATGCAGAGAAGCCATTCTCAGCACATATGAAGACAGGAGAACAACTTACGTGGACGCCATTGAGAGGCAGGCTAACCCGAAAATAATATTAATACCTACCACTTACCTTGTGCCTGCTGTTTCAGGAACCTGTTGAAACATATTTCATCAATTCATTCATTTCATCCTCACAATATCATGCTCTTACTATTCCCATTTCAGATGAGGAAACTGAGGCATGGCAAATTAAGTAACTGACTTGTCCACAGCCATACAGCTAGTAAGTGGTTAAGCCACAAACCCAGAGAATCTACATTTCAGGGTCTGCAATCTCAAACCCTGTGTTATACTATCCTTGCAACAAAGGAGAGGTTTGGGCCACATGGCAGAGGGCTTTGAATGTCACAGAGAGGAGCTTCTGGAAAGCAATAGTAAATGTTAGAATAGAATTAACAATATAAAACAGAGTTCAGTAAGTAGCAAATGAGCAGAGCAGTAGAAATATGCTAAATGTGTTTGTAGCAGATGCCTGCCTCTGTCCTCTTCCCCTTAGCATGTCAGTGCACGTGGTCCTAACTTCCAGCAGCCAGCACCTGTATCTCTTTGCCTGAGGGCTTGTCTGGCCACCAAAGCTGGTTCTACCTACCCATTCAGCTGTCTGGAAATGCCAGGTAACTCCCACCATCCAGGAGCAGCCTCAGCCAATGATTAATGGGAATTGGAGAACAAGTAACCCAGCTCCCTCATCCCTAGGATGGAATAACTATGAGGTGCATGTTCCATGAGAATTCCTAGTTTCCCCATAGGATTCAGCCTCAGTCATCCATAGCAGTAACTGGCTCAATAGCACACCCTGAATTACTGTCCTCCCTTTCCTTCCCCATTTCCCTACCTCCTACCAGTGTTTCCTGGGGTCACCTCCCATATAAATTATTTCCACTTAAAGGACGTGGGATTAAGGATAAATACAATTCCAGTGTTAGGGTCGATGGGGTGCAGGTAGGTATCATTTCAGGTGAGGGGACCAGCTGGCGCCCACCTGAGGCAGAGGGTCTGAAGTAACATGGTCGTGGTTTATACAGACCTCGGTATGTGTTCTTCCATAGCAGGGAAATTCCTGTGCTGTCCTTGGTCCCCTGCTCCTGTCAGAATCCCCCACTTACTCCCACACCGAGCCTCAGCTCACCCTGAGAGTCAAGTGTTCCCCGTTGGCCAGGCCGCCTCTGTGAAGGTCACACTCAGATTCCTTTTCAAGGCTGTTTTAAGTAGGGACTTTACCTTACTCTCTCCAGCAAAGGTCACTGGGAAAATATCACATAAGCTTCCGGGCCCTCCTATTACTACCCTCACAGCTGAGCAGGGTGGGAGGGGAGCTTATCTCAACTCTCCCCTGCAGAGCCCTCCAGGGGGGCATACGGGATTCATAGTGTGGCAGGTTGAATTCCCAAAGGTAGACAAAAAATATATATGTATCCATCTCTCACACTGTTGAGCACTGTGACTGACACTCTTCCCACCAAAATGTGGGGTGTATGTTCTCTACTCTTGAATGTTTTTTTAATATATTTTATTGATTATGCTATTACAGTAGTTCTATTTTTTCTCCCATTTATTCCCCTCCACCCTTTACCCCCCTCCCACCAGCATTCCCTTCCTTAGTTTATGTCTGTGGGTTGTACTTAAAAGTTCTTTGGCTTCTCCATTTCCTATGCTATTCTTAACCTCCCCCTGTCTATTTTGTACCTACCTTTTATGCTTCTTATTCCCTGTACCTATCCCCCCATTCACCACCCCCCACTGATAACCCTCCATATGATCTCCATTTCTGTGATTCTCTTCCTGTACTAGCAGTTTGCTTAATTTGTTTTTGTTTTTGTTTTTTTAGGCTCAGCTGTTGATAGTTGTGGGTTTTTATGTCATTTTAGTGTTCATATTTTTGATCATCTTCTTTTTCTTAGATTAGTCCCTTTAATATTTCATTTAATAAGAGCTTGGTGATGATGAACTCCTTTAACTTTACCGTCTCTGGGAAGCACTTTATCTGGCCTTCCAGTCTAAATGATAGCTTTGCCAGATAGAGTAATCTTGGGTGTAGGTCCTTGCCTTTCATGACTTTGACTACTTTCCAGCCCCTTCTTGCCTGCAAGGTTTCTTTGGAGAAATCAGCCGATAGTTTTATGGGAACTCCTTTGTGGGTAACTGTCTCCTTTTCTCTTGCTGCTTTTAAGGTTCTCTCCTTATCTTTAATCTTGGGCAATGTAATGATGATGTGTCTTGGTGTGTGCTTCCTTGGGTCCAACTTCTTTGAGACTCTCTGAGCTTCCTGGTCTTCCTGGAAGTGTATTACCTTTGCTGGATTGGGGAAGTTCTCCTACATTATTTGTTCAAATAAGTTTTCAATGTCTTGCTCTTCCTCTTCTCCTTCTGGAACCCCTATGATTCAGATGTTGGAGCATTTAAAGTTGTCCCAGAGATTCTGAAGCCTCTCCTCATTTTTTTGAATTCTTGTGTCTTCGTTCTGATCTGGTTGAATGTTTATTTCTTCTTTTTTTCCCCCAAATCATTGATTTGAGTCCTGGTTTCCTTCCCTTCACTGTTGGTTCTCTGTGGATTTTTATTTCACTTTGCATAGCCTTCACTTTTTCCTCCATTTTGCAACCATACTCCACCTTTTCTGTGAGCATCCAGATTACCCATGTTTTGAACTCTGTATCTGATAGGTTGGCTATCTCTTCATTGCTTAGTTCTATTTTTGGAGCTTTGATCTGTTCTTTCATTTGGGCCATAATTTTTTTGTTTGTCTCGGTACCTATTATGTTGTGAGGGGCGGAGCCTTAGGTATTCGCTAGTGTGGGGCAACCCACATCACTTCCTTATGGCACTGTATGCTGAGGAGGGGTCCAAGATTGAACAATGCCACTTGCTTGGCTCTTCACTGGCTTTCAGTCACTTCCCCTGCTACCCACAAGCAAATTGGGCCCTTCTGGTGCTGATTCCTGGTTGGGTGGGTCTGTCTACATTCTAGGACCCTGTGGGTCTCTCAGACAAACTCTCCTGCCACACCGGCAGTTTCTCCCACTGCCACAACCCTCAACAATTTTTACCAGTAGAGATTTCAAGGCTTGCTTTTCCTGTGCCAGAACCCTGGGTTGCAGTCTCTCTTGCTCCCCAGTTGTTCCTCCCAGTTTATCCACACGCAAATGTGGGAGCGCCCCATCCACCAGCCACAGTCTTGCCATGCATCCCCTCCACCACAGCTGCCCATCTCCACCCCTCCTGCCAGTCTGAATAAATGTTTTTTCTTTAACTCCTTGGTTGTTGGACTTCCATGCAGTTTGATTTTTGGTAGTTCTGGTTATTTTTTGTTTTTAAATGTGCTGTTTTCCTTCTTTTGGTTGTATGAGGCAACAAAGTGTATCTATCTATACCTCCATCTTGGCCAGAAGTCAACCTTTTTTCTACTACTCCTAAATCTGAGTGGGACTGGTGACTGTTCTGACCAAGAGATTATAGGGGTGGTGATGCCATGTGACTTCCTAGGCCAGGTCATGTAAAGGATCCAGCTTCCACTTGCTTCTCTCTTTATTGGAAGTTCACTATGGGTACTCAGCCACCACACTGTAAGGAAGCCCACATCGGTTCGAGAGAATTCATACAGAGGCCCCAGAGTAGAAGAACTAAGGTCTCCCAGCTGCCAGACATGCATGAACAGGCCCTCAGATGGCCCAGCCCCCAGACTTATGAGCTTCCAGCTGAGGCCCCAAGCCCCATGGAAAAGAGACAAGACATCCCAACGTGCCCTGTCCAAACTGCTGAGCCACAAAATCTGTGACTGTAAAAAATTATTCTTGTTTTAATCCACCAAATTGTGGCATGGGTATGATTTGTTATACAATTATAGAAACTAAAACACCAAGATCCTGCCATTCGCAACAATGCAGTTGAACCTGGAGGACATTATGCTAAGTGAAATAAGCCAGACAGAGAAAGACAAATACTGTATGATCTCAATTATATGTGGAATCTAAAAAATTTGAATACATAGAAGCAGAGAGTAAATACATGGTTACCACAGGCAGGGAGGTAGGGGAATGGGGAGATGTTGGTGTGAGAGTATAAAGTTGTAGTTATATAGGATGAATAAGTTCTAGAGAGTTAATGTACAACATGATGACTATAGTTAATAATACCATACTGAGTCCTGGAAATGGACTAAGAAAGTAGAGTTCAGGTGCTCTCATTATAAGGAATAATGGTAACTGAGCAGATGGATATGTGAATTAGCTTGAGTGTAGTAATCATTTCAGTGTGTATAGGTATATCAAAATATCATGTCGTATACTTTAAATAGATGCAATTTTTATTTTAAAATGTAATTTAATTTTAAAATAAACCAAATAAAACACCAAGCTTCCCAAATTCACAGAGGTGAGTTGGGTTTTGTTTGTTTGTGTTTGACATTGGTCTGTCCTTATGAGCACAACTGCAAGAGCACATCCTCTGTATCAAGATTCCAGGCCCTGCACACCTTTGCTTAATGCCATCCCATAACTCACAAGTCTAAGGTAACATGCCTAGTGATCCTACAGGGACATCCTTCCAAAGAACTGGGGGCAGCAGTTTGATGATAACGGAACCAAGCGGGGTGATGTTGCTAATCTCCAGTCACTCTTACAATCCCATCTTGTCTCTTGTTGAGTGCTGACAATAACCTCAGGACAATACCATCCAGGGAGACAGTCTCCCTTCTGCTGCTTGGGCCATAACACCCCATAGCCAACTTGGTGAGTTCAGAGAACACTCCACTTTCTATGGAAGCAAAGCAGAGTGGTCAGGAGCAGCGAGTGTCTGTGGAATTTACTTATTCAGTGGCTTACCTTTGTAAGTTGGGTCTCTCTAGGGCATGATCAGATGTTTTTAATCTCACTTTTGGTTGTTCCCATCTGTGTGGCCCACTCATGCTAGAAACACTCTCAAAGCAGCAATGCTTAGCTCAGGGTCAGCCCAACCCTGTGGACAGATGGTGCTTTAATGGTGACACTGATAGTGACACTGAAGTTGAGCAACCTAACCCATTACCCCTTCTTGTGTACACCTGGCTCTGGGATGCCCATATAAACCTGGTCCCGTAGGCTTCTTCCAGTAACAAATGCCCAGAGCAAAAAGCTTCACAATCACGCACTAGTAAGCAAAATTGCTAACTTCTTTTGAAATTGCTTTCTGCTTGGAACCTGTGATGCCACTAACTAGCTGTGTGACTTTGGGCTAATTATGTAAACTTTCAAAGCCTCGTGCTCCTTATGTGTAAAATATGGCTGGCACCTACCTCAGAGGATTTGTGAATGAATTAAATGAGATAATAACATGCTTATTGAGTACACAGTGTGTTCCAGAAATGACACCATACCCTTTGCATGTAGCATTAGTTACTTCAGTCTGGAAGCCTGTAATAAACTTCTGCCACCATAAGCCTAGTTGGGCTCCAAGAAGCTATACAAATTATTTGATTGTGATCAATATTAACTACATTAAAGTGACTTGAAGGAAGTGGATAATCAATGGGGACAGGAAAATATCTTGAAAACAAATTTGTTTTCTTTGTAACATGAATGGCATGTGACATCAGAAACTCAGCCTTGGTTTTATCTCCGAAGGTGGCAGCAAGGAGAGAGCACTGTCACAGGAGTGTGACAAACTGCGCTCTCCTTCCATGTGCCCCACAGCAGCCACCATACTGGGATTCTCCAGTGACTGCCCATTATTTAAGAGACACAATCCAAAGTCCTCACTATGGGTGCAAAGCCCTTCGGGAACTAACCCCAGCTATGTCTGCAACCTCAGGGCCCACTACTCTCCCCTCCATCATTTAGCCTCTGCCCCCCTGATTTCTTTGCTCTTCCTTGAAGAGGCCAACCCTGCACTTGCTTCACAGCCTTTGAACTCATGTTTCCTCAACCTAGAATGCTCTCCCTCCTTGGCTCACTCTCTCACTTATTCAGACCTCTGCTCAAATGACTTCCTCTATCATCTCTCCCCTTAAGATGCTTTATTATTTTTTTTGTTTAGGATGCTTGTCCTGACATTATATTACATATCTGTCTGTTTATGTGTTTATTTATTGTCTGTCTCTCCTCACTAGAATATAAACTTCCTAAGGGCAGGAATTTTGTTCTTATTCACTATTTCATCCCCAGAATCTGGGAAAGTATCAGTATAACATAGTAGGTGCTAAATCAATATTTATAGATGAGCAAATGGCATTTCTAAAGTATTAACCTGGCCCTTCAGTTCATTATCCTAAGGAGAAAGTCTTCTAGAGTCTATCATTATCTGGCCTCTGCATATCTCTGGTCAGCTCCCCACACTATCCAACCCCACCACTCACACATACACACAGACACAGAAACACAAATACACAATCATGGAACACACAAACATATGCACGGATATAACAAAGAGACACAATACATGCACATGAATATACATGGACACACCCAAATATACAACATACATACACAGACATATCTATAGACATATATAGGCACACTAGGATGGATACACATATACACACAGACACACACAGATATACACATGCTCATGAACAGACTCACACAGACACATATACACAGACATATAGATACACATATACACAAAGACAGACACACAGAGATAATGTGTATGTGTGTGTAGACACACACACTTTCTAGCCCACAGTTCCACAAACATAACGCACTCATGTTTACCTCCAGAATTTTACCATTTTGCACATACGCTTCCTTCTGCCCAAATATTCTCCCCTGGGCAGCTCAATCTTCAGGTCACATTCCCCAGGTCACAGCTCTGATGTTATCCTCCCCAAATAGTCAGCATAACATGGTGGTAAAAAGTACAGACTCTGAAGCCAGACTACCCAAGTTTAAGTTTTGACTTTGCTGCTTGCTAGTGATGTGCTTTTGGACCAGTTACTTAAGCTCCCTGTGCCTCAGTTTCCTCTCCAGTAAACTGGAATGATGATGATATAGTACCTACCTCACAGGGTCATTTGAGTTAATACATGTAAAGCACTTAGAACAGTGCCTAGTCTGCAGTGAAGATCGATTAACTATTATTGTTACTTCCTGAACACCCCTAATACTGCTCCCAAGTTCTCCCTAGCATCAATACAGCCATCTGCGTGTAGCATGGACCCATCTGTGTTACTAACAGGTGTTTATTGTCTTTCTCCACAACAGGGGTCCTGTTCACTTGGAGCCCCAGTGCCAAGTCCGGGGCCTGAACACCAAGGTTTTTTTCTTTAGGTAAGTTATTGAGCTGCCTTGGGATGTGGCTTTCTCATCTATGTAGTGATATCATGGGACTGGAAGTTTTCTAAGGCTCTTGCAGGTCAAATGGTCTATGATTCTTCAATTCCATGCCTGTCCCTAGACATGGAAAAAAAAAAGTCTTCCCTTGTTATACTAACATCATCGTTGGTATCTTCATGAAAGCTCTTTTCAGCTCTTCCAGATCTTTTCCAAAAAGAATGTGCAAAGTGATGGGCATCAAGATAGCTTAGAAATGAGTTCAACCCGACCTTTCTCTGAGGAGAGGACTGACGCCCAGAGACTGGAGCAGGCTTGCTCAAAGTCACTCAATGAGCGAATGAAAGAGCCAGTGTGACATTCAGGGATTGTGGTTCACTGTGTTATTTTTTTTCTGCACACACAAAAAAGGAAAATAGGATTTGGAGAGATTTCCTTAGCACAGGCAGAATAGAGAAAGCTAGCAAATTTTCAATGGAAATTTGAGAGAAAGGATGAGTTACATCTCTTCGAATTATCACTCAGTGCTTTTGCCATGACACTAGCTAACCCATTTACTGAATTCTTGCCACCATCCAGGCACTGAGTTAAGCACTTGACAAGCTTTTTCTCATGTAAATCTCCAAACAATGCTATGAAAAAGGTACCCATTTTGCAGATGAGGAAATTGAGGCCTAGTGAGGAAAAGTAGCTTGCCCAAAGGTACTCAGGGTAGGAAGTAAAACCAGGGCCTGAACCAGCTCCATATACCTAACTTTGGCACTGTCTTATGTATCAGCCCCATCTGTCAGAATGTTATCAATATATCCTCTCAAATTAAATTAACATTCCTAGGCAGACTGATGTATTTAGCAAAAACCAGTTCACACAGTGAAGTATGGGCTGAGTATTTCTGTGCTGTGATTTTTCCTCTTATTTTTTCCTTATTTTTAATGATGACTTGCTATGTAGGAAATGTGTATGTTGCAGACACAACCTCAAAGAATTGGACGTGGGAAGTGGATTACAGAAGATATGGGTTATGTCAGTCAGCTATTGCTGAGTAACAAACCACCCCAACTTGAAGCAGCATATGATAATAAGCATTTATTCTCATACCCAGCAGTCTGAGGGGCAGGTAGAGTGGTTTTGCTTCAGCTGCACATCTGCAGGTGGGCTGCTGGTCTAGGTTAGAATGCACCTCAAGCTATGGAGTGAAGTCAGGCCCACAGGTATCCTCCCTCTTCTGAGACCAGCTGGCCCTCTAGGGCATGTTATCTCATGATGACAAAAATGCAATAGGGCAAGTGCAAACACATACCACTTAAGGCTTAGTCTTGGAACTCGCATGCCATCACTTTTGTCTATATACCAATGGCCACAGCAACTTACACAGCCAAGTCCAGTGTCAATAGGATGGGAAATAGACCCCATCTCTAACAGGAGGAATGGCAATGGGGATGGATAGAAGGAGGGGTGAGAAATTGGAATCAGTTATGAAATATACTACAGGAATCATTCAAAGTTTAGCTACATCTAAGCTTTAGCATGTGTTGATTTTGTGAAGATGGGGAGACAAGGAGGAGGAGGGACAGAGACTGGTGTTACCTGTATTTCAAATGTTCAGACAAGATTTTCCACTTCATCTTGAATTCAGACCCAAGATTTCCACAGGGTGCTGAGGGGGGCAAGGAGGCTTCTGGACTAGACAGGAGACATGGAGATAAGCAACCTACTCAGTTGTGATCCCAGACCATGATCAGTACAGCAGTTATCTCTGTTAAATTAGAAACTTGTTCAGGATATAGCCTGTGTGTCATGAAGGGCTGCAATCCTAACCACTTCCAGGGGGCTTACAGACAGCCTAGACTGCTCCCTGCACCCGAAATGTTAATTAGATGGCCATGATGCCTCTTGTGCTGGCACTTCTCCTCCCTGCACTACAGAGTTTCCTTCTCCTCCTCCTCCCCATATGTTGAGCTAGCAGAAGGACAATCCCACCCATACAGGTCTGGGAAATGGAGTCAAGGAGTCCACTGAGCAATTCCTGCCCTGGGTGTGCTATCTTTCTCGTTGCCCTCCTATTTGCATTAACAAACAAGTCTCTCTCTCTCTCTCTCTCTCTCTCTCTCTCTCTCTCTCTCTCTCTCTCTTCCCCGCCTCCACCCTCCTCAGTTTTCCCACAAGAAGTAGCAGGTATAAAATCCTCCTTACCCTACCCCCTGCCTATGCGCTGCTTGATGAACTGGAATGTTTCTGGAGTGAACATGGGGGTCTGGAGCCTGGGAAATGTAATGAGGGTGATTCTGGTCTCAGTCTTGGATGCAGGAAGGTCAAATTCAAATCCAAGCCTTGCCACTGGTCAGCCTGGTGGCCCTCTAAGCTTCAGTATTTTCATTGAGAAATAGTCACAAAGATGATCCATAACTCACAAGAATGCTGTGAGGAGGGTTAAATGAAGAAAATTTGGACAGTGCCTGGAACATAATAATAATCCAAAACTTATAGCTATTATTATCACATTGAACCTCACATTAAATCTATGCAGGCACAGTCTGGTGGTATAGCAACCATGTTCTAAATATCTCATGTCAGTCCTGCCAAAGTGAAGCTTTGCCATTGGACCCCCAGAAACCCATGCATTTACTCATTCATTCATTCAATAATTTTTATTGGTGGACTACTATACACCCAGAACCAGCCCAGACACTAAGGGAAATATGAAGAAATGTAAAACACAACTTGTCTCTCAAGTTGCTCTCAGGGTAGCTGGGAATCAATGCCTTCCAGCCAGCACAGAAAGTCTGAGAGACAGGAGGGGCCTAAACGCTCTTGGCCTAGCTCCCACTCAAGGCAAGAAGTCCCCCTGGCCCATTTCCAGCAGATCCAGCCTCTGCTGAAATAACCCGGGGACAGGGAGTTTAGGTTCTGACCATGGAGGCAGCCGGGTTGTTCAAGTTCTAATTGTGGGGAAGAAAATCTCCTTCTGACTTTGAGCTCAATTTCAGCTTTCTGTGACGTTTGCACTCCTGGCACGTTCACAGGCAGCTGTCCCATCTCCCCTGAGCCAGGCATTCACGTTCCCTAAATGGCTTCTCAGATGAGTCCTCACTATCTGTTTCCAGGTGCCAACTCCTTCCCACAACACTCCTTTCGTGTAAGGTGTATAGGGGACATCGTAAGACACGAAAATTGATTAATATGCTAAATCTGTGTTTTCTGGGGTGTTCCATGGAACACTAGTCCCACAGAGCTTAAAGTAAGTATGTGTTCCAGCAAATAACTGCTCATCAGTCATTCTATTTGAGAAACTTTAGGTAAGAAAAGCCAACCAGTTTCCATTTCTGGAAGATATTGCCATGAAGCATATAAGAGAATCATGTGATACTGTAAAAAGTGATATAAAATGCAACATATCCCCCCAAATCTTTTAATCCCAGGACTGGATTCTGCTCATGGAGCATTTCCCAGAGCCAGTGTTCTTCAAATAACTCTTTGCAGGGAAGGTAAAGTTAAAAAAAATAGTAATCCTGACTATGAGCACATAGGCAAGAAAGACCATTCCGAGTTGGATGGTGCAGCAGAATTCATGGTGCCCTGCCCGCATCCACTGGGAACATACCATATCCATGCACGTGACCCTGAATTTCAATTACCACCACTGCATATCTGCCTGAGAGCTTCTGGCTACTGGAGCCCACTGTGCCCACAACTACAGCAGACTGGAATTCTGAGAAATCTAGCCACGCCCTCCCCTGGAGCAACTGTCAACGAATGACTGACAGCCCAGCTCCTCAACCTTTGGTGTTAACCCTAAAATGCACATTCTACAACATCTCCCAGAATATCCAGTGGGACTGAGCCCCAGTTGCTCAGAGGTCTGCCCCAAGGCTGGTAACTGACTGGATAACACACCCTTTGGTGCTTTCTTTCATTCCTGCCTCAATCCCTCACTCTCCAAATGGTTTTTCCTGTGATCTCCTTCCAAATAAACCATTTACACTCAAATCTGACTCCAGGATCTGCTTTTGGTGGGACCTCAACCCCAACTAATGATCTGGGAAGTTTTCTCTGCAAAGTCGAGCTGAACATAGAGGAGGAAGAGGGAGAAAGAGAAGAGAGAAGAGAGGTATGGTGCAGAGGCACCCCTGGCAGACACCGCTTGATCCCCTTCTGCTCCTGTATACTGTCATTCTCACTGCCTCCCACCTACCCCAGACATGCACCTCTCAAGTCTCTTCCTCCCTGCCTCAATTTCCCCATTTGCTTCCCCATGGCTTGGGGGCTCAGTCTGGCCAGGGTGAAAGAGAACTTCAGACAAAGAGTCATGGGAAAGGAGGGGGGGTGGTCTCTTGTGCACATAAATCATTCTGCAGCTGAGAGTTCTGGTGTTCCCAAGCCTGGAAGGTAATTCCCAGGGCTGGGAATAACTTGGCAGCCACCCCCCAAGTCAGGGCAAGACTCAGGGCCAAGCTTCTGGGTCGCTTTTCTCCCTTTCACTATGGGTGTAACCTTGATCCCTCTGCAGAGGTAAACAACAGGGTCTGAATTATTTGGTTTGGAAAAGGAAGATGCCCCAGGGAGGTACATGCCGCAGTAATAAATGCAGAGGAGAGACAGCTGTGCACAGCGTACCTGCTTCCCCTCCCTGAGCACAAACCCCGGGCATCTCTAAAAGCGAAAAGGCATCACTCTCCTCTCCCTGTAGCATGGGTCAGAGTTACAGAAGCCACAAATCACTAAGAAAAGTGCAAAAGAATGTTTGCCATTTCTTGGAATGGAAATAATAATAAATAATAATAATCTGTTCTGTCTATTTAGCCAAGACTTTTTCTCCAAGGAGCTTTGCACTCAAATTTATTGTTAAGTCCCCAGGGTCTGGATATTTTTTAATTAAAACTTTTATTGGGGAAAACATACAAATAAAAAAAATTAAAACTAACCCCAGAAATGAGTTACATGGTGGTGATCATGGTCTTGCATTTCTTCCACATTTGTCTTTTTATTCTTTTGTCATTGGATGGTTGTAGCCTGATAAGTCCTGCCGTGTTGACTGTTCATTGCATTAAAAATTAACCATAAGTACCTGTGCTGGCCGCTCTGGATAAGAGAGAAGAAAGGCATGGAAATACATCGGCCATCTTCTAAGTGCCAGGCACAAAAGACACACACATTTTATTAATTCTGTTTACCACCCCAGGAGCTACCATTTAAGTGATTGCGATATGCCCGCTAAGTGCTTTCAATGCATTACCTCATTAAACCCTCGCAAAGTCCTCTGATGTGATACTTTTTGTGTCCCTGTGTCTCAGATAAATACATTGAGGTTTACAGAGGGTAAAGTGTGAGGAAAAGCTCACAGGTGTAAACAGAAGGGAACCAGGCCTGCCTTCTGTTCTGAGGGGGGGCATAACAGGAAATTGGAGGGGGCTAGGTGAGGGTGCAAACTCCAAGTCCCAGCTTCATCCTGCAGAGGCCCTGGGGGACAACTTATACCCCAGAGTCTGTCCTGTCCCCAGGGAATAGAACTGGTGTTTTTCACTCCACACCAGTCTCTGGCTATGAGTACCCTAGTTGGGGGTGGGGACAGGAAAGCGGACAATACTTCTAGGCACTTCCAGATCTCCATGCCTCTGGGGAGGCACCAGTGTCCAATGTCGACCCACTGAAGGTTATGGCTGTTGGCAGCAGAGGCCCCCGAAGATAGTTCTGGGCCCACAGACCTGGCAAAAGAAATCTGAGTGAAACTGGGAGGCAATTCCTGCCACACTTGGCAACTTCATTAAGAAAGGAACATTCCAATAGCTAAGATGCATGCAAGCCTAACATTCTTAGACACACAACCCTCATCTTGCCCCATATTTGTGGCTGCGTGAAGAACTCTGAGAGTGGGTCATTATGTTCTGGACTTAATTGTCAATAGTCTGCCCAACCACTGGATCCAATGGCATAGACTACCCAAGGCTGAAGGGATGAGGCATGGGCTGTACACCCAAGCTAGTCTACCCATTACTAAAGAACAACCCATCAGATGTTCTCACTAAGGATTGGAACTCAGAGGTGGCAGGTCCTGCCAGGTCCTTTTATAGCTTCTGCTTAACTGAAAGCATATAGCAGCCAGGAGCCAGGGAGCAAAGCCCCAGAGAAACCCACTATGCAGTTGCATGTAGCCTCTGAGACCAAGAATGCCACTGCAGTGGCATGCATTCCAGCTCTAGTTCCAGGGAGCCTAGATACACTTTGTTCCCTGTGCCTTGAGACTGATGGTGGCAGCCTGACAGATAAGCTTGCTTCACCTGTGGCAACCACAGGTCCCTGACTGAGACAGGTAGCCAAGAGCCCAAGTCATAGGCATCCAACCAGAAAGCAGCACAGATGTGGGTCATTGCTAGGCTGTGACTGCCAGGGCTTTGGGCCTGGGCTGTTTTTTGCCCCTCGCTGAGACTCACAATTTGCTATAAGGCTTTTCCAAGTCTTCATGACAAATGTCCCTTTAAGTCTGGCCTTGTTTATGCAGGTGTCTGTGTCTGGCCATCACAGTATCTAAGACACTTGGGGTTTCAAGATCCCAGAATAAGTGGACTTCACAAGGGCATCCCAAGACACACTGAACTAAGCATCAAGGGCTCACACACACACAACACACTGACACATACAATCATATACACTCATACACCAACATGCTCATATACACTCTAATAATCATATACCCTCACACTCTCTCACACATACATATGCATTTACACACTCATACATAAAAATCACACCCATATATACAATCTCTCTCACACACACTTCTCATGCCTAGCCTGTCAAAGCACTAAAAACCTACATCAAGGCAAACACAATATGTTCTATATTTATACATTTAAGAGTTTTCTACTGCTTTGTTATTGCAAACAAATAACATTGAGTGAATAAAAGTTACAAAAAGATATGTACAGGGTGTGACCACCTTTGTAAAGTTTAAAAACATTCAAAACAATGTTGTATATGGTTTATGGATCCACACATATGTAGTACAAGTGTAAAATGTGAGGGGGAGAGAAGATGGGAAACAGGGAGGGAGGCCGAGATGGGGTTTTTGCTCTATTTGGAAGTTTGTATACTTTAAATATATGAAAGACAGAAACAGAAATGAAGGAAATACGGGAAAATGTTAACATTTATCTAGTCTCTGTGGTAGGTTCATGGTAATTTCATATTACTTCCCATAATTTGATGCATTTGGGATGTTTCCTAATTTTAAATAATATTTTAATGATTTTTAAAAGTTCACCTAAAAACTTTTTTGAGACAAAAAAGCCAATACTCTATGGCTCCATTTACATGAAGTTCTAGAACACAGAGAATAACCTCTGGTGTTAGGAGTCAGGAGAGTGCTTATCCCTGAGGCAGGGAGAGACTAAGACACAAGGGGTCTCTGGGGTAATGGTCATGGTCTGTTTCTTTTTGCTTTCTCCAGCTTTGCTGAGGTATAATTGACAAATAAATTGTATATATTTAAAGTATACAATGTGATGATATACGCCTACTTTGTGAAATGATTACCACAATCAGGTTAATTAACATATCCATCACCTCACATAGTTACCTTTTTTTGTGTTGACAATGCCAAAGACCTACTTTCTTAGCAAATTTCCAGTATACAATGCAGTATTATTAACTATAATCACCACGCTGTACATTAGGTCTCTAGAAATTATTTATCCTACATAACTGTAACATTGTACCCTTTGACTAACATATCCTCATTTCCCTGACCCTCCAGTCCCTTGTAACCACCAGTCTACTCTGTGCTTATGGGTTCAACTTTTTTTTTACATTCTACGTATAAATGAAATCATACAGGATTTGTCTTTCTCCATCTGACTTTTTTCCCTTAGCATAATGTCCTCTACGTTCATCCAGGATTTTGCAAATGACAGGATTTCTTTCTTTCTCATGTATGGATTATATTCCATTATACACACACACACACACACACACACACACACACACATATGTATGTATGTATCTCACATCTGCTTTATTCATTCTTCCATCAATAGACATTTACATTGTTCCCATATCTTGGCTATTGTGACTAATGCTGCAGTGCACATGGGAACACAGATATCTCTTCAAGATACTGATTTCTATTCCTTCATATATACACTCTGAAGTGAGATTGCTCAATAATATGATAGTTCTATTTTTTTTATTTTTTGAGGCACCTCCATCCTGTTTTCCATAATGGATGTACAAATTTGCATTCCCAACATTAGTGTACAAGGGTTCTCTTTTCCCTGCATCCTTGCCAACACATTATTTCTTGTGCTTTTGATAAAAGCCATCCTACCAGGTGTTAGGTGAAATCTCATTGTGGTTTTGATTTACATTTCCCTGATGATTAGTGATGTAGAGCACTGATGTACCAATTGGTCATTTGTATGTGTTCTTTGGGAAAAAAAATCTGTTCAGGTTCTTTGCTCATTTTTATATCAGGTTATTTGGAGCTTTTTGTTTTGTTTTGTTTTTTGCTGTCGAGTTGTATAAGTTCCTTGTATTTTGGATATTAACCCCTTATGAAATATACAGTTTGCAAATGTTTTCTGCCATTCTGTAGGTTGCCTTTGCATTTTGTTGATTGTTTCCCTTGCTGTGAAGAAACTTTTTAGATTAATGTACTCTCCCTTTTTTATTTTTCTTCATTTGCCTGTCCTTTGGGTGTCTTAACCAAAAATTCAGTGGGAAGACCAATATCAAGGAGCTTTTTCTCTATGTTTTCTTCTAGAAGTTTTACAGTTTCAAGTCTTACATTTAACTCATTAATCCATTTTGAGTTTTTGAGTTTATTTTTATGAGTGGTGTAAGATGAGGTCCAGCTTCATTCTTTTACATGTGGATATACAATTTTCCCAGTACCATTTATTGAAGAAACTATCCTGTTCCCATTGTGTGTTCCTGGTGCTCCTTTCAAATACTACTTGACCATATATGTGTGGGTTTATTTCTGGGCTTTCTATTCTGTTGCATTCATCTATGTGTCTGTTTTTATGCCAATACTAAACTATTTTGATTACTATATCTTTGTAATATAGTTTGAAATCGGGGAGCATGATGCCTCCAACTTTGTTCTTCTTTCTCAAGACTGCATTGACTGTTCAGAGTCTTTCATGGTTTCATATGAATTTTATAATTGTTTTCCTGTTTCTGTGAAAAATGCAATATAATTTTGATACTGATTGCATTGACTTTGCACATCACTTTGGGTAGTATGGCCATGTTAACCATATTACTTCTTCTAGTCCACAATCACAGATAACATTCCGTTTATTCATGTCTTCTTCAATTTCTTGTAGTTTTCAATGTATACATCTTTCACCTCCTCAGTTAAATTTATTTCTAGGGGTTTTTAATTATTTTGATGTAATCATAAATGAGATTAATTTCTTAATTTCTATTTCTCATGGTTTATTATTGGTGTACAGAAATGTAATGGAGTTTCGTATATTGAATTTTTGTCCTGCAACTTAACTGAATTAGTTTATTAATTCTAACAGTTTTTTATGGAGTTTGAGATTTTCTATATATAATATTATGTCATCTGCAAATAGTGAGAGTTTTAATTCTTTCTTTTCAATTAGGATGAATTTTATTTCTTTTTCTTACCTAATTTCTCCGGCTAGGACTTCAAATAATATGTTGAATAAAAATGACATGAGTGTGTGTGTCCTTGTTTTGTTCCTGGTCTTAGAACAAAAGCTTTCAGCTTTTCACCATTGAGTATGATGTTAGCTATGCATTTGTCATATATGGCCTTTCTTACACTGAGGTACACTCCTCCTATACACACCTTGTTGAGAGTTTTTAAAATCATAAATAGATGTTGACTTTTGCCAAATGCTTTTTCTGTATCTATTGAGATGATCATATGATTTTTATCCTTGATTGTTAGTATGATGTATCACACTGACTGATTTGCAGATGTTGAACCATTCTGCATCCCTGGAATAAATCCCACCTGATCATCATGGTGGATGTTTCTTTTACAGTGCTGTTAAATTGTTTGTTAGTACTTCCTCGAGGATTTTTGCTTCTATGTTCATCAGGGATAATGGCCTATACATTTTTTTCTGGTTTCCTTGTGTGGTTTTGGTATCAGGATAATACTATCCTTTTATAATGAGTTTGGAAGAGTTCTCTCCTTTTATTTTTGCAGGGAAGACTTTAAGAAGGATTGATATTAATTCTTCTTTGAATGTTTCCTAGAATTCACCAGTGAAGCTGTCTCATCCTGAGCTTTTGTTTGTTGGCAGGTTTTCAATTACTGACTTAATCTCCTTACAACTAATTACTCAGTTTAGATTTTCTATGTCATCATAATACAGTCTTGGTAGGTTGTATATTTCCAGAAATTTATCCATTTCTTCTAGGTTATCCAATTTCTTAGAATATAGCTATTCACAGTAGTCTCTTAGGATCCTTTGCATTTCTGTAGTATCAGTTGTAACACCTCTTACACTTTTTAATTTTATTTACTTGAGTTCTCTTTTATTCTTGATGAGTCTAGCTAAAGGTTTGTTAATTTTGTATTCAAAGAACCAGCTCTTAGTTTCTCTGATTTTTTTCTACTGTCTTTTAAGTTTCTATTTCATTTATATCTGCTCTAAACTTTGTTATGTCCTCCCTTCTAGTAACTGTGGGTTTTGTTTGTGCATCTTTGTCTAGTTCCTTGAGTTGTAAAGTAAGTTAGGTGTTTATTTGAGACTCTTCTCATGTCTTAAGGCAAGCATTTACCTCTCTCAAGTTCTCTCTTAGAATTGCTTTTGCTGTACCCCATAAGTTTTGATATGTTACATTTCCATTTTCATTTGTCTGTTATTTTTTTTATTTCTCTTTTGATTTCCTCTTTGACCCATTGGTTGTTCAGTAACATGATGTTTAATGTCCACACGTGTGTGAATTTTTTTTAGTTTCTTCATGTAACTAATTTCTAGTTTCATACCAGTGTGGCTGGAAAAAGATGTTTAACATGATTTTGATTCTCTTAAATTTAAGAATTGTTTTGTTGCCTAACATATGATCTATCTTGGAAAATGGTTCATGTGCACTTGAGAAGAATGTGAATTCTGTTGCTTTTGGATGGAATATTCTGTAAATATCAGTTAAGTCCATCTGGTCTAATGTGTCATTTAAGGCTGCTGTTTCCTTATTGACTTTCTGTCTAGATGATCTATCCGTTAGTGTAAGTGGGGTATTAAAGTCCCCTACTATTATTGTATTGCTGTTCATTTCTTCCTTTAGGTTCTGTTAATATTTGCTTTATATATTTAAGTGCTCCTATGTTGGTTGTGTAAATATTTACAAATGTTATAGCTTCTTGTTAGATTGACCCCTTTATCACTGTGTAATACCCTTCTGTGTCTCTTATTACAGTTTTTGTTTTAAAATCTATTTAGTCTAGTATATGTATAGCTACTCCAGCTTTGGTTTCCATTTGCATGGAATAGCTTTCTTCACTCTTTTTTTCTTTTTTCTTTTCTCTCTTCTAACTGAGTAATTTCATATAGCCTATTTTCAAGTTCATAGATTCTTTCTTTCACTTGGTTAAGTCTTCTATTGATGCTCTTTATTGCATTTTTCATTTCTTTCATTGTATTCTTCAGCTTCAGCATTTCTTTTCGGTTCTTTTTTATGATTGTTATGTATCTGTTAAACTTGTCACTTTGTTCATGTATTGTTTTTCTGATATTGTTGAATTGTCTTTCTGTGTTTTTCTGTAGTTCACTGTACTTCCTTAAAACAACTATTTCTAATTCATCATCAGGCAAATAACAGATCTTTATTTCTTTGGATCTGTTACCAGAAAATTATTGCATACCTTTGGTGGCATCATGTTTTCTTGATTTTTCATGTTCCTTGAAGTCTTGCATTACTTTGTTCACATTTGAACAAGCAGCTATATCTTCCAGTCTTTACTGACTGGCTTCAGCAGAGAAATACTTTCTGTCTGCCCTGCTAGGGATTCTGAAGCTTTCTTAAACTTCTGTGGATACACCTTCTCTACAGTTACTATTTTCTATTAAGTAGGGAGATTCTTATGATTGCATGCTTTCTCTCAATCCTACAAAGCCAAGCCAAGTGTTGACAGGCTCCCATTTGTTTTCCCTAGGATAGTGCTGAATGCTCAGATTTGTGTGTTTTCTCCCAGTCTCACAGAGTTGGACTGGCTTTCTGTGCATGCCCCATAGCTATCTGCAAAAACTCACACTTGCTGTCTCTAAGAGGATGCACAAGGGGCAAGGCACATGAAGCATTGGGAGTGCTTGTGGGCTTGCTGATTTTCAGGCAAGGTGTCCCAGTGGCTCATGGATGGACTCCCTGATGGAGTCTGTGAAGCATCCCTTTGATACCTTCTGATCTCTAGCTACTGTTCCAGCTCCTCCCTTAGTCATGCAGCTAACCTCAGTTTTCTGGATGGGGCACGAAAGAAGTGGGTTTATTTGGCAGCATCCCACACAGCCAGGGAAACCAGTTGTTCACTTACATACTTTCACTTCCCCTGTACAAGAAATCACGGGCTGAGGGGCTCTCTCATCACTGAGTTGTGCCACCTTAAGAGAGGGGTGATTCCCGTAAAATGAAACTGTTCCTCATAACTTTTTCAACATGTCCAATCTCAGAATTCTTTGCTCCAACAGTATGCTGAAACTTCACTGGATTCCCAGACTTCCACAAAGGCAGTCTCATCTGTGGTTGATAGTCAAAATCTGTGTTCTTTGGGAAGAAGATGGTAGAAAATTCCTCTCTTGCCATCTAAATCACTCCCCACAGTCTGTTTCTTGATCCAGGTGTGGTTACATTAGTGTGTTCAGTTTTTGAAAATCTTGTGCACAATTATGATTCCTGCACTTCTCATTATTATCTTACATTTGAATAAAATCCTCATTAATTTACTCCCAAAAGTGAAATTTAAGGCACATTAAACATAATGCTCTCTGTCCAGGCTATCACATGAGGGCCATTGTCAGTCATTAATTTCTCAGCTAAAATTAATCTATTGATCACCACTGTTATAACATACTCAATATTAGATATGAAATTATCAACATGGAATAGACTCTAAGTTGCTGCAGTAATGGGGATTTGGGGTGGGACTCTATTAATGGTATTTCACAGGAAGTATCATTGCATCTCTGCATCTCTCCAATGGAATGTTCATTTTTTGGTCAGATTCCATGCAAAAAGGATTTATGCCACCCCAAAAGGAAATTAAACTATCCTTTCCTGCTCTAGAGCAGTGGACTGACTGACCACAGGCAGAAACCAAGTATTCAGGTTAGAGGAGGAGCTGCTGAGCTACTAAAGGGAAAAGTCAATCTGCCCAGTCCTTGAAAGAACAGGCTTCCTTGGGCATAACCCACAAATTATTGGGTCTATAGGGCCTTTGAGCATGAGCTGAAACAAGTGAGCAAGCCAGGCATACACAACCTCTCAAGATAGGGATGGTATTTACACAGCACATGTGCCCTCAATCTCTCTGTCAAGCCCATGGCAGATACCACTAATCAACCAAGGCCCTCTGAGAAGACCCTCACAGTTCTTCTCAATGTCTCCCTGGCAAGCCTAGAAGCAGATTTAACAAAGAGACTTTCTTGGGTTATGTAGGCTGAGTGGAATGGGGATTTTAGTAATGAAGATGATTACTAAAAAGAGCAGTTGGGACTAGACAGCACAATGCACTGTTGATTCTCTGAATTTGATGTAAGCATTTATTCCTCTATTAATTGAACAGTAAATATAAATACTTTTTATTTCAGAAGGCAGACTGTCTTCTTTTTTGTGGTCCTAATGTAAAGAACCCCTTTGGACTACTGTTATATTTATTTGCATTATAGACAATGAGTGGAATCTATACTAGCAACAAAGTGTACCCTTCCAACATAGCGGGGACAAGTCAGGAGGATAAGAAACTGGAAACTTCTCCTGCTTCATAATTGTGTACAAGATAGATGAGAGCCAAGGTCAGTTGACTCCTTAAGTGTAAAAGTGTTGCCTTTCCTGTGCAGAGAATATGACCAAAGGAGCAGCTTACAAATGGACAGAGTTGCCATGTTGCACATAGGGACATTTGCCTTTCCTGAAGCTGTACAACATGGCAGTTCTGCCTACTAGTGAGTGCATCAAAATCCAGTGGAAAAGACTGCCCATGATCTGCAACATAAGAGGGCACAGGGCCCCTGGAAGAGCCACCTCAGTCCAGGAACAATCTGCCCAGCAATTAATAAAATAAAGCCCTGCCTCTCATTCAGCTGTTGTTTCCCGTGTGTCCAGCTCCACAGACAGGGAAGGATGGCTCAGGGGAGGAGTCAGGCCCCTGAACACCTTCTGCAACCCCAACAGATTTTGAAGTTTGGTTGCAGGCAGAGAGGGGAGTTGCTGATGAGCCTGCAGACAGCTCTCTATTATCACATCCCCACCCAGGGAGAACTGACAGCTACACAGAGCTGCAACGTGGCTCCCAGGCCAGCTGCTGATGTACTGCATGGCTCAGATCCAACCATCAAAATGGCTCTTTCCCCATGGCTGAGGTGGCTAACTGAGTCTTTCTCTCCTAGGGGAGGGTGAAATGGTGACTCGGTCACTGTTAACCCACATTTAACCCGTCTGTGCTCCTGACATGTGGAGCCGGCCCGTATCTGTTCATTGCAGTGCTGCCCGCTCCCTGAGGTGACCACGCTGTGCCAGCTCATCTGCCTCAATTTAGCCCCCCATTGCCCTCTCAGCTCTGCAGGGTCATCCCTCCCTCCCCCTCACCACCCCACTCTACCACATCCCAGAACTGGACCTAAAGAAACCTCTGAGGACTTTGCAAGTTTCCATTCCATTTCATTCTCCAGTTTCAGACCCAGCTTATTTGGGCATTTGTCCTGAGATTGATAGGATGAATCTCAAGCCCTGGACCTCTCTCTAGGCTGAGTGTCCTAAAAGTGAGTAGGTGGCTGACATGAAAGGGGACAGAAGGGTGCTTCTTCCCAGCAGCTGGATACAAGATATTTTCTGCCAGTGGGACAAGATCAAACTTTAGAGAACTGAGCACCCTTCTTAATGTCCCATTCGGCCTCTCACCAGAAAGGGCCCAAATCTAAAGATGCAATAGGTGAGGCCATGGCATGTCCTGTGCAAGGGGGCCACACTTGGAGTTAGCTCCTGGTTGGAGAGCCTCTAGCAGCAAACCAATACATCTGGGCTTTAATTTGTTCCTAATTGGAAGCTATTGAAAGTTCTTGAAGAGAGGAGTATATAAGCAGAATGATATTTGGGGGAAGATGTGCAGGAGAAAAGCCTGGGGATAGAGAACCAGTTGGGGGTTCTGCAATAACACAGGAGAGAGGAGAGGAGAACATGGCCTACAGAAAGCTCTTAGAGGTAGGGCAAGCTGTGAGGCTGGGCAAGCAAAAAAGCCAAGGTCCCCTCTTAAAACCCATAGAGAATGGAACATAGAGCATGGAAGTGTTATGACCTTAGAGAACAAGCATCCAAACAGCCAGCCACCTCTTCTCTCAGGGAAAAACCTGAGACCAGAGATCCAGAGGAAATGCCTCTATTGAGGTCAGGCCAGCCACTATGCTAAGTGCTTTATGATCTCTACAATAACCCAATGAGCCATTTTTCTGAGATCATGAAACTTGGCATGGAGAGATTCACAGATTTGCCTCAGGCCAAGGCTAGAAGCCAGCTTGTTCTTTACTCTACACTGTGTCACCTCTCAGAAAGAAAAGGGTCTGATCCTGTAGAAACCAGCAGTGGCCTGAAAGGAACAACCTTGGTTTCAGATCAAAGGGCAAAGGCAGGAGAGATGAGCCAAAAGCACAATGCCTGCCAAAGGTAAAGAATGTCAATGGGAACCCATACGCTGAAATATAGGGGCAACCACAAGTAGCCACTGGAAAGGATAGCAGAGCAATGACTTCCAACTGTACTGAGTCACCAGAACCCCTGAAAGCTAAGTTTACCTGTAAACTCTGTGGGCTATGACAGGAGCCCTTCACCCCCAGCCAAGAGCCTTGATCTTGGCTTGTACTCAGAGAGGAAGGAACACTGGAAAAGACCACTTCCCTGGAAGCAGAGGCTGAAATGAGAGGCTTCTGCATGTGATTCATTGAGGGTGGGCTCTCTTGAGGAACTTGCAGGGGAAGGAGGGAAGTTGGGTGGCAGAGGCAAACAGCAAATCAGATATGTGGGCTCAGAAAAAGGTGGAGCCAACCAACTATCCCAGTTTGCCCAGAACATGATCTTCCAGGACTAAAATGGACAGTCCCAAGAAAACTGGGACATGTTGGGCACCATACTTCAGCATGATTCCACAGGGTGCTATGCAGCAGGAAAGTCACCACACAGCGGTCCCCTCCCCTTAAGGCAAAGAATCTGTTCTTTTGTACCCCTATCAGAGCTAATTGGCTATGTCTCTCCTTTGCCCCCAGGTAAGGTGTAACTTCCCAGATATCTCTGGGTAAAGTGGGTCCCATTGGCCAAAAGAAGTACCCCTGAAAGGAGGAAGCTATGAGCTAATGATAGTCAATGCCAACTCTGACCAAAGAACACATGCACCTCCCTGATAATGAGGATCTGGGTGAGGCACCAAGAGTGTCTTCAACATGAGGAATGTAGCCTCTGAAGAACAACCTCCTCCCATAGCCCTCACCCCCTGAGCTTGCAAGCCACACACTCCTTTCCCTTGAGAGGCAGCAGGGTGTCTCCAACCCTTACTGACTGAGAAGTGTGTATCCCAGGAGCTTCAGTGCTGGGTAGGGCATGTTTACAGATAAGTTGGCCCAGTCCTTGCCTCCCACAGGCACTAGTGGCATCATTCAAGGCTTTCACCAAAGTCTCTTTGATGCAAGTAAGTGAAAATCTCCAGCTGAAACTTGTGGTTCTGTTAAAAACGCAGAGCACAATAACACTCCAAACCACACTCTACATTTAACTGAGCTTTTGAGAAAAATGAGAAAATGTTCATTCATTCATCAGTAATAGACTATCAACTATCATTTTTTCAGACTGCAGGGGCTCCTTAGGACTCCTTAGTGATGTATCAATTTTAATAAAAGTTATTCGCACCTTTAAAAGTGTGTGTGTGTGTGTGTGTGTGTGTGTGTGTGTGTGT
>PVJD01015027.1:0-26667 GCA_004026545.1 Mormoops blainvillei
AGCAAGAAAATGAAAAAAGACTAAAAAAGAATGAAGAGGGGTTAAGGGAAATGCAGGACAACATGAAACGTAATAAAACCCTTTTAATAGAAACACCAGAGGGAGAAGAAGTCAAGCAAGGGATAGAAAGCCTATTTGAAAAAGTAATGATGGAAAACTTCCCTAATTTGAGGAGAGAAGAAATTACACAAGTCCAGGAAGCACAGAGGGTCCCATTCAAGAAGAGCCCAAAGAGGCCCACTCCAAGACACATCATAATTAAAATGGCACATTTCAAAGACTAAGAGAGAATCTTAAATGCAGCAAGGGAGAAACAGGAAGTAACATACAAAGGAGCCCCGATAGTGCTAGCAGCTGACTTCTCCACAGAAATACTGCAAGCAGAAGGGAATGGCAAGAATTTTCTGAGTAATAAAAAGCAAAGACCTGCAATGAACACTATTCTACCCAGCAAGGCTCTCAATTAAAATGGAAGGTGAAATAAGGAGTTTCTCAGACAACAGAAGACTAAAAGAATACACCTCTACCAAACCAGCATTGCAAGATATGCTAAAGAGACTGCTTAAAGAAGATAAGAAAAAGAGTGAGAGAGAGAGAAAACAGGTACAAAGGGAAAAAAATGAATAAATACCTATCAAGAATAACTTTAAATATAAATAGATTAAATGCTCCAGTTATAAGACATAGAGTAGCTGAACGGATAAGAAAACGTGACCCGTACATATGCTGCCTACAAGAGACTCTCCTCAGAACAAAAGACCTACACAGACTGATAATAAAATGTGGGAAAAATATTCCAAGCAAATGAACAGGAAAAAAAGCTGGGGTGACAATACTTGTATCAGACAAAATACACTTCAAAACAAAGGTCATAAAAAAAGACACAGAAGGATACTTCATAATACTCAATATCTAAAAAATGATACGAAATATCAATGTATCCAAAATCTGTTTCTTTGAAAAGATAAACAAGATTGGCACACATTTAACTGGACTCATCAAGAAAAAAAAGGAGAGTAAAGACCCAATTAAATAAAACTTTCATTCATTTCATAAATGAAAGAGGAAAAATAACAACTGATACCAAAGAAATACAAAGGATTGTAAGAAAATATCATGAACAATTATGTGCCAACAAACCGGACAACCTGAGCAAAATGGACATATTCCTAGAAAGATACAATCTTCCAAAACTAAATCAGGAAGAATCAGAGAATCTAAATAGACAGCTTATACCTAGTAAAATTGAAGCAGTAATCAAAAAAATCCCAACATCAAAACCCCCTGAACTGAACGACTTCACAGGTAAATTTTACTAAAAATTCCAAAAGAACTAACACCTCTCCTTCTCAAACTACTTCATAAAATTAAAGAGGAGGGAAGGTTCTTAAACTCATTTTACAAGGCCAGATATCCTAATTCCAAAACCAGGTAAAGACACTACAAGAAAGGAAATTATAGGCTAATATCACTGATGAACATAGATTCTAAAATGCTAAACAAAATATTAGCAAACCGAATACAGCAATATATAAAAAAGATCATACAACACAATGCAGTGGGATTTATTCTGAGAATGCAAGGTTGGAACAACATTCACAAATCAACAAATGTGATTCACCATATAAACAAAGTTAAAGATAAAAAACACATAATCATATCAACAGATGAAGAAAAGTCCTTTGATATCATATGATAAAATCCAGCACCATTTTTGACAAAAATTCTCAGCAAAGAGGGATAGAGGGAAAATGCCAAACATAATAAAGACCATACGTGACAAACCCACTGCCAGCATCATGCTCAATGGGCAAAAACTGCAACTCTTTCCTTTAAAATCAGGAGCAAGCAAGGATGTCTGCTTTCATGTCTCTTATTCAACATAATACTGGAAGTCCTAGCCACAGCAGTCAGACAAGAAGAAATAAAAGGTATCCATATTGAAAAACAATAGGTAAAACAGTCTTTATTTGCAGATGACATAATACTATACATAGATAAGCCCAAAGGTTCCACCAAGAAACTACTAGAACTGATAAATGAATTAGAAAACTATAAGGATACAAAATTAATATCCAGAAATCAGTTGTATTTTTACATGCTAATGATGAACTATCAGAAAGGGAAATTAAGAAAACATTCCCATTCACAATTGCTTCAAAAATAATAAAATACCTAGGAATGAGCCTAACAAAGGATGTAAAAGACCTGTACTCAGAAAACTATAAGACACTAAAGAAAGAAATTGAAGAAGGTACAAATAAGTGGAAGCATACACCAGGTTCATGGATAGAAAGATTTAACATTACTCCAATGTCCATACTATCCAAAGTAATCTATAGATTCAAAGCAATTCCTATCAAGATTCCAATGATATATTTCACAGAACTAAACAAATATTTCGAAAATTTATGTGGAACCACAAAAGGCTCTGCACAGTAACAGCAATCCTGAAAAAGAACACAGTTGGAGGAATCATGCTACCTAACATGAAACTATACTAAAAGGCTATAGTAATCAAAGCAGCATGGTAATGGCATAAAAATAGACACATAGATCAATGGAACAGAATAGAGAGCCCAGAAATAAATGTACACCTTTTTAATCAATTGATATTAGACAGAGGAAGCAAGCATAGACAATGGGTTAAAGATAGTTTATTCAATAAATGATGTTGGGAAAACTGGACAGATACCTACAGAAAAGCGAAACCAGGCCACCTTCTTATACCACACACAAGAATAAACTCAAAGTCGATCAGAGGCTTAAATGTTAGACCTGATACCATAAAAATACTAGAAGAAAACATAGGCAGCAAAATCTTAGATACGATTATACAAACTTTTTTATCTGATATATCTTCCCAGACAAGAAAAACACAAGAAAAAAATAAACAACTTGGAACAACATCAAACTGAAAAGATTTTGCACAGCTAAGGATATTATCAACAAAATAAAAAGACAACCCACAGAATGGGAGAACACATTTGCCAACACATCTGTAAGGGGTTAGTAACCAAAATGTATAAAGAACTTACAAAACTCATCACCAGAAGAACTAACCACTCATTTAACAAGTGGGAACAGGACCTGAATAGACATTGGTTGATTCTTGTATATGCCCTATATGGGGATCAAACTCATAGCTTTGGTGTATTGGGACAATGCCCTAACCACCTGAGCTAATTGGCCATAGCCTTTAATAGCTCTTAACATAATGAGAATGATTAGAATTTTTCATAACATAATTACAATAAAAAACTCTTCAATGACCTGTTTAAAGATTTTGTCCCTTCTTGTAGGGAAAACATGGTTAGTTCTGATTTACAGATGCAAAAACTATAGCTCAGTATTAATCTTTTTTAAAAAAAGTTATGAGAGGGATAGGCTTTTCACCCCAAATCTCAAACTCTTCACAATACGAAAAAAATAGTGAATAACTAAAACAAAACTCAACATGCTTAATGCTGAAATAAACAAGTTTCTATTGAAGTGGGAAATAAAGCAAGGATATATGCTCCTTGTTGTAAAGAACCTATGGATACAAATTTTGACTCACTCCACCATCAAGAGGTATAGCTTATTCGTTTTCTGGACTCACCCTGTGATTACTTAGTCAATAGAAGTTTATGAAGTTACACTGTACTCATTTTATTATAAATCTTATAAAAGGTCTGATAACTTCTGCTTTGCACTTTTTAGGGCTGCTGGGTACAGTCATGTGGGAAATATGACTACCCTGCTGGAGAAAGAACAGAAAGAGATCAGGTAGATCTCTTGGAGAGATCTTGGAGAAGAAGGTTTGAGACTACATGGAGCAACCCCTCCAACATCTCAGCTGAGACTCCAAGCGACCCCAGTTCCCATGCTTGCCATCTGACTGCAGCTGCAGTACAGATCCTAAGCAAGACCAGCATATGAGCTGCCCTGCTGATCCAAGGCAACGCACAGATCTAGAAAATCTAGAAGATCTAGAAAATAATTCTTGTTTTAAGCCTCTGTTTTTGAAGTAGATTGTTCTTGTATGATCTACTTTTACTATTTTCAGAAGGAAAAAAACAGCTAAAAATGAATTGGTACTTAGAAGTTGTTAATGTAAGAAAAACTAACACATGTTGGTTGCATTGGCTCTGGGATAAGATTATGAATGAAAGTCAGTAAGCTCTTTTCCCCACCCCCATTAATTTCCTCAAAAAACTAAAAATGAAACCACCTTATGACCTGGCAATTTCACTTCTAGGAGTGAAATATAGGTGAAGAAACCCAGAACACTAATTCCAAAGAATATATTCCAAAGAATATATACATCCTTATGTTTAGTGGACTGTTATTACAATACCCAAGATTTGGAAGCAGCCCAAGGGGCCATGAGTAGATGAGTGGATAAAAAAGCTGTGGTACATTTACACAATGGTATACTACATGGCCATAAAAAAGAGTGAAACCTTATCTCTTGCAACAGTGTGGATGGATCTGGAGAGTATTATGATAAGTGAAGTAAGCCAGTCTGAGAGAGACAAATACCATGTGATTTCACATAACAGGTAGAATCTCATGAGCAAAATAAACTAACAAACACAATAGAAATAGACTCATAGACATAGAAAAGAGACCAACAGCTATCAGAGGGGAGGGGTTTGGGTAGCTGGGTGAAAAGGTAAAGGGATTAAGAAAAAAAACAAAAACAAAAGTCATAGACACAGGTAACAGAGGGCAAGGGAGGGGAGGAGAAAAGTTAAGGGAGGATAAACGGTATGGAAAGAGACTTGACTTCAGGTGGTACGCACACAACACGAGATACAGATGATGTATTATAGAATTGTGAATTTGAAACCCCTATAATTTTATTAAACATTGTCACTGCACTAAATTCAATAAAAATAAAAAGTCAATAGGGCCTCAAGGAGAGACAGTTAGCAAAGATTGGAAGGACAGAGAAGCAACTGTCATTGAAGGCTGGAAAAATATAACCTGTGCTATCAGTGCTGGAAAGTTTGGCATTGGGATCACAAAAGGTAATGTAAAAAATATGTATATATATAGTTATATTGTATTCTGTTTGTCAGTTTTTTATTCAATAAATTCCGCATATAAAATGAGATCATATGCTAGTTGTCTTTCTCTGACTGGTTTATGTCACCTGGCATAATAATCCCCAGGTCCATCCATCCTATGGCAAAAGATAAAAGTTTCTTTTTTTTACAACTACATAGTATTCTATTATGTAAATGTACCACAGCATTTCTATCCACTCAGTTATTGATGGGCACATGGGGTGTTTCCAGATCTTGGTGATTATAAATAACCCTGCAATGAACATATGGGTGTATATATTCTTTCGAATTGGTATTTCAGGATTCATAGGATATACTCACAGTGTGGGATGCTGGGTCAAATGGCAGTTCCATTTTTAATCTTTTGAGGAAACTCCATACTGTTTTCCACAGTGGCTGCACCAGTCTGACTTCCACCACACTGCACTAGGGTTCCCTTTGCTCTGCATCCTAATAAGCACTAGCTGTTTGCTGATTTATTGATGGTAGCCATTATGGCAGGTGTCAGGTGATATCTCATTGTGGTTTTAATTTGTGTCTTTCTGATGATTAGTGGCACTGACCATTTTAGAGGAAAACATAGGCAAAAATTTCAGATATCTCTTATAGCAATGTTTCTGCTGATATGTCACCTAGGGCAAGGGAAATAAAGGAAGAAATAATGAATGGGACTACATAAAACTAAAAAGCTTTTACACAGCAGAAGAAACCATCAACAAAATGAAAAGAAAACCCACTGTATGGGAGAACATATTCACCAATGATAAATTTGATAAGGGGCTAGTTTCCAAAATATACAAAGAACTTATACAACCCAACACCAGGAAGACAACTAATCCAATTAAAAAATAGGCAAAAGATGTGAATAGACACTATTCAAAAAAGGACATACAGATGGCCAATACACATCGCTATTATTAATTATGTTTTAATATCTTGAAATATTTGATTGACTAATTACATATAGATTTTTGCAACTTGGTTATAAGTAATGTTATATTTTATTTTTAATGCCTTGATCAATCTTTGATATCAAGGCTATACAAGCCTTTTATCAATGAGCTCTATTTCCTGCCAAAAAATTATATAAAGTAATTACTGTTATTTGAAAGTTTGGTAAAACTTCCTGATAAAACTGTGTTATTATTATTTTTTTGGCCAAGGAGTGTTATTTATCATTTTAATTTCTTTAAGTGTTACTTGTGTATTCCAATTCTTAATATTCTAGCTTTGTCAATATAAAACATATTTGTGTCCCCACTTTAAAACTTTAGAGTATTTTTTATTATATTCCTGAAACACCTATTTTTCTACCTATATCTGCATCATTCTACTTGTTCATTCATCCATCCATATAGACAGCTTTTAATATTTTTAATAAACATTTTTGAAAACATCAAAAGTATAATTTGAATCAAGTGAAGTTATCACTATATTTTCATTATAAATTTGTTTTCTTTGCTAAATATTATGCTTCATACAAAAGGTTCATTCCATGTAACATGCTTTAAAATATTTTGAATATTGACTTTTATTGTCTAATGGTTTCTTCATATGTTTGAAGGTATATTTTCATGAAAAATTTGTGACTTAAAAATATTAATGTTCATTACAACAAGCGTTACTCTTCATCCATATTCAGCTAAGGCATATTTGGTTTGCCCCACAACTGTGTAAGATAAATTAGTTAAGTTGGTAATTTGTGATCTTGAACATTCAATTAATTTAGGCATATATCAAAATACACTACACTGTTAATCTCCATATCATTATTTAGTTCTCACTAGCTTCATTAGACACAAGCTGAGTGACTCACATGGGGAACCTTTAATTATTCAAAATTCAAGCCATATAAACAATGAGCATTAGGACATTAGGAATGTTATTTTTTAAAATATTCTCTGGAAGTCTTTGTAATGTAAGCTTCTCATCAGTTCTTGATAAACTTAAGAAGCAAAACTGTTATATATATAGTCTTCAGGAGAAAAGTAATATGTACTAATTAATCTGAAAAAAAATTGAGCTTCTCATTGATATAAAAGATGACTGGTAAAAACTTGAATCAGAGAAAAATTTATCCAAGAAGGAATTTATAATAGGAGACAAAACTTCAAATACATATGTACTTTAAAAATCAGTTAAAAATACTCACTAGATTGAGCAATAAAATATGAAAATGACTTTTCTTTTACTGGAAATTTACTTTGGTTATTACTATTATTATTTTGTAACACACTGATTTTTAATATTCCTTTCACAGATAGTGAATTTCCTTTGGTTTTAAAAAGTCTTTGGTCATTCTCACCAATTTATTTATTTTTTTCCACTTACTGTTTTAATCCATTTAAAAAAATTATTTGTTATTGTATTTCTTCCATTATCATTTAGTTCCCTTATACCCGCCCCAGCAATCACCACACTGTTGTCCATGTCCATGAGTTATTTTTCCTTTATGCTCAATTCTTCCACCCCCTAAGCTCCCCCCACTCCCACCACCAGCTGTCATCTGTTCTCCATCTATGAGTCTGTCTCAGTTTTGCTTGCTAGTTCAGTTTGTTAGTTAGATTCCACATATGACTGAAATTATATGATATTTTAATGCCTCTACCTGGCTTATTTCACTTAGCATAATATTATCCAGGTCCATTCACACTATTGCAAAGGGTAAAATTTTCTACTTTTTTACAGCTGAGTAGAATTCCATTGTGTAAACATCCCATAATTGTTTTGGGATCCCACTCATCTATTGATGGACACTTGTGTTGCTTCCATATCTTGGCAATTGTAAATAACACTGCAAAGAACATAAGGGTGCTTATGTTCTTTCAAATTAGCATTTTCGGTTCCTTTGGATATATTCCCAGAAGTGGGATCCCTGGGTCAAAAAGCAGATCTATTTTTAATTTTTCAAGATCTCTCCACACTGCTTTCCACAGTGACTGCACCAATCTGCATTCCCATCAACAGTGCAAAAGGGTTCCCCTTTCTCCACATCCTTGTTAGCACTTATTGTTTTTTGTTTATTGATGATAGCCATTCTGATAGGTGGGAGGTGGTGTCTCATTGTGGTTTTAATTTTCATTTCTCTGATGATTAGTGATATTGAGCATGTTTTCATATGTCTATTGATCATCTGTATGTCCTCTTTGGAGAAGTGTCTATTCATTTTTTAGTTGGGTTGTTTGGTTTTTTGTGTAGAGTTTTTTTGTTAGTTCTTTACAACTTTTCTAATTGTTCTCACTATGTTAAGAGGTATTAGAGGCTATGGCCAATTATCTCAGGTGGTTAGGGCATTGTCCCGATACACCAAGGTTGTGAGTTTGATCCCCATATAGGGCATATACAAGAATCAACCAATGTCTATTCAGGTCCTGTTCCCACTTGTTAAATGGGTGGTTAGTTATTCTGGTGATGAGTTTTGTAAGTTCTTTATACATTTTGGTTACTAATCCCTTACAGATGTGTTGGCAAATGTGTTCTCCCATTCTGTGGGTTGTCTTTTTATTTTGTTGATAATATCCTTAGCTGTACAAAAGCTTTTCAGTTTGATGTATTCCAAGTTGTTTATTTTTTTCTTGTGTTTTTCTTGTCTGGGAAGATATATCAGATAAAAAAAGTTTGTATAATAAGTATCTAAGATTTTGCTGCCTATGTTTTCTTCTAGTATTTTTATGGTATCAGGTCTAACATTTAAGCCTTTGATCGACTTTGAGTTTATTCTTGTGTGTGGTATAAGAAGGTGGCCTGGTTTCATTTTTCTGTAGGTACCTGTCCAGTTTTCCCAACATCAGTTATTGAATAAACTATCTTTAACCCATTGTCTATGCTTGCTTCCTCTGTCTAATATCAATTGACTAAAAAGGTGTACGTTTATTTCTGGGCTCTCTATTCTGTTCCATTGATCTATGTGTCTATTTTTATGCCATTACCATGCTGCTTTGATTACTATGGCCTCATAGCATAGTTTGATGTTAGGTTGCATGATTCCAAATGAGCAAAGGACCTGAAGAGACACTTCTACAAAGATGGCATATAGGTGGCCAATAGACATATGAACAGATGCTCAATATCACTAATCATCACAGAAATGCAAATTAAAACCTCAGTGAGTTATCACCTCATATGATTCAGAATGACTATCATCAATAAATCAATGAACAACAAGCACTGGTGAGATGTGGAGAAATGGGAACCCTTTTGCACTGTTGGTGGGAATGCAGATTGGTGCAAACACTGTGGAAAGCAATATGGAGATATGTCAAAAAGTTAAAAGTGGAACTGCATTTTTTCCCAGTGATTCTACCTCTGGGGATTTATCTGAAGAAACAGAAAACACTAATTCAGTAGAACATAACCATGCCTTTGTTCATTGCAGCATTATTTACAATTGCCAAGATATGGAAGCAGCCTAAGTGTCCATCAGGAGATGAGTGGATAAAACAACTATGGGGTATTTACACAATGGAATACTGCTCAGCCATAAAAAAAGAAATTTTTACCCTTTTTGACAGCACAGATGGACCTGAAGAACATTATGCTAAGTGAAATAAGCCAGTCAGAGCAAGAAAAATACCATATAATTTCACTTACATGTGGAATCTAATGAACAAACTGAACTAACAAGCAAAATGGGGACAGACTCATTGGGGATAAAGTATAGGCTCACAGCTCAGGGTTACGTGTCAGGGGGTTGAGGAATCAAGCAAGAAAGAAAAAGAACTCGTAGACATAGCCAACAGTGAGTTGATTGCCGGGGGAAAGGAGTATAAGGGGGGCAAATCGTCATGAAAAAAATACAACAAAGAAAAAAAAAGGAAGGGTAGAATCATAATTACATGCTGTGGACCAAGATACTCAGCTCGTATTATGAAAGGCAGGAGGGACGTGTGATTAAGGTAACAAAAGCTTCTAACACATTCCTTGCTCATTTCACAACATATTCATAGAGAACAAAGAAAGGGTGGAAATGCTTCAGTGCTATGACTGACTCCTTCAAAAAATGTTTTAACCGAAGAGCTAAAGAGAAATTTCTTGGTTCTGGTTATTATTTTCCGCATATTGGCCCCAGTTCCACATATTTGGCTCATATTTTTGATAGTTTAGGATCTAAGGTTATGAGTATTTCCTTTTGTTATTCAAAATCATATTTACCTCTCTTTTGTTACTTTTGTTTGTTTTCTATTTTTCTAATGAAATTTAGAAGACAAAAAATCAAAGTGATTTTATCCTTTACATTTAAGGTCTGTTATTGAATTTTATTATTTTTATTTTAGGCATCTCTAACATTTTATTAGAAAGTATTACATATTAATGAACCCAATATTTTGAATTATATAGCCTATTAATATCTTAATCATTTATTTTCTATTTATTTTTCTACATTCGACTTTTAAAATTCAATTTTTATATTTTAATTTTTGTTGTTGTTGTTCTTCAAATCTAGTTTTGTCCATTTTCTCCCCACAGCTCCCCCCACCCCTCCCATCCCCACCTCCCACCCCCAATCCTACTCCCTTTTGGCTTTGTCTATGAGTCCTTTATACATGTTCCTTGATTATTTATCCTGTTTCAATTTATATCAACTTTAGAATGTATGCAATTTAATATTATTTTGAGTTTGAAACAATCATATATTAAATATTTCTCAAAATAGTGAAAAAAGTACCATATTTTGTGGTGTGAAACGCACACTTTTTGCACAAATTTCCGAGAAAAATAAGGATGCTCATTATACATGCCTAATGCCTGAAATACCTTGCATCTGTTCTTGTGTTTTATAATTATTTGTTACATAAAACTTTTTGTGCCATAATATGTTCAAAAATAAAAGCTAAAATTAATTTATGATACAGAACAGAAATAACTAAATATAAATAAATGATTGAATTGGAAAATTAAAATGAAAGATTTTTTTTTCCTGAAAGTTTGGACCAGAAACATGGGTGCACATTATACACAGGAGTGCACTGTACATGACAAAATATGGTATATTTCAAGTGTAATATTTTATTTAAAAATATTAACAATATTTAAAGTACTTAATAGAATAGAAACACAAGAAACATTATGATTTAATTACATAAGAAAAGTATGAGAAACCCATAGTTAAAATGCATACATACATCTGTTCTCAAGTCTATAATCATGCCAAAGTCTATTTCTGATTTTATTTAAATTACTATGATACAAACTCTTCCTTCTGTCATATGCATTCACTCTAACTTAGTTTCCCAATTAACTTCTATATTTACTCACATTTAAATAAGAACAAGGATATGATTATAAAAACAGGATTTTTAAATATCCTAAAATGTAAATTTATTTCTCATTTTGTGTTTTTTTATTATTCTCCTAGGACACTTTTCATTTCTTAATTCACTCAGCTATTTATGTGTAAATGAGGATTTTGTATGTGCCAAAATCTGCACTCATTTGCTATAAAATTAGTGCTGAGCAAGATGAATACAGTCTGTCCCTGTATGAAAATTAAAATATAGTAAGAAAGTTATAATAAACTTGAAATTATAAAACAGCTTGATAAATGCTATAGTAGAGGAAGTACAGTTCCTAAGATGTCATACAGAAAGAACTTCTTACCCGTAATAGGAGGGTCAGAGAAAATAAAAAATAAAGAACAATTATGAACAAATGGTCATCTTGCATAGGAACTATGTTAATTTCTCCATATAGTTTTAACTTTAATGCAGTTTCTGGCTTTCCAGGGCAAAGTTTATGCTTTAATTCTGAAGTCTGATGAATTATGAATTCAAAAGGTAAATTTTCTATTTTCCCATTGGCTCATCTATTACTTCCATTATTTTTACACATTGAGATGAGGTTAATGTAAAGAGACAAAAATTGGATCACTCCAGATATAGTAAAAATCACTCTTTTCCCAAATAAGATCTCAGTTTTAAGGTCCATGGCTTTACTCAATGGAGGCCACTAGCTTTTTCAAATATTGAAAGAAAAAAAGAAAACATTATGTATTTTCCAATACTGTATAAAATATCGACTTTATAGGTTCTCTCCAATATTAAATGTCTGAATTTCTATTTCTGGACCTTTTGCAAAGTTGGTTTTGGTGTTTTAATTAATGGAAAAGAAAAAAAAATTGTTCAAATTATTACAAAATGATCACACTGGGAATATTTTTAAAAGTGTAAGAATTTTGTGGTCAGTGTGAGATGTTCAACATATTCAAAGAGATAGGTCGACTGGAATATTCAAAGAAATTAATGTGAATGACTCTGGAGGTAAGAAGGTCAAGGACTGAATATGAAGATAGATAAGTCACTAAAACAGAAACCCAGAAAATGGCAGTGCTTCTGTTCTTAAGAAGTTCTGTTAAATATATGTCAAAATCATTACAGAATAGAGTGAGTGGTCTGGAAGTCCTCAAATGACAGCAATGAGAAAGGAATAGTTAATATATATGAAGGAATTAACCAGGTTCTTGTTTTTAATGATCTGAATAAATGAAGCAGCAAGAACTAGGAATAATACCAATCTTACCTCAAGTCTTTGGCTTTGAAATACCTGCACTTCTTGAAAATATTCTGCCAGATAAATTTTCTCATGAGAGAGGGAATTTCACTTAAGGCATGGATGTTAAAGAAAAGAATCATAAAAGTGTTTGCAAAATGAAGTTTGAGCATTATGAAGTTGTGATTCTGGCAGGCACAGTGGGAAGATCCATGTAGGGGGGTTGCACAAATAGGTTGAGGTTGGGGCTGGGTCAGGAACAATAAATAATTAAATAATGGTGTTTTGGAGAATCCATGATGTGAAGATTACACATTTTTGCTGACCTATAAAAACAGGGATCGAGAAAATGTATGAATTTAGTCTCAAAATTGCCCGAAGGACAGTGGACTATAAACTCAGAAGTTGGTGTGCATGTCCCTTCTGGATGAAAGGATAGAGAATCACAAAAACCATATATTCCTCCTGCTGGTATGCAAACTGTTAAACCCAGAATTTAGACTGACATTCTGAGTGTGTTGGATTGTCAACGTTAAGTTCAAATGCTATCAAGTAGCACCAGTGTCAATAATATAGCACATAATATGTACCATGGTAATGTTCTAAGGATATTATAACTATTAATTTATTTAATGCTCTCAATAACTCTAAGAGGTTGTATCTACCACCCTTACCATATTATGAAGTCAAAAGCTAAGAAATGAGATATTAAGTCATTTCCCTAGGCCCTAAGGGCTAACGTAGAGCTGAGATTTCAAACCTGGCAGTCTGTCTGTACGTATTTTAAAATAAAAGAGTATTTAATATATTTAAATATTAGCCATAATAAGTTTGTATAAAAGGTGAAATTGTAGAAGCAGAAGAGAGAGCACATATGTAACTAGAGCAAGGATGGGTAGTTGCAACCAATGTCCCACTTCCCTTTCTTCTTTAAAAGAAATTAAATTTTATTCTGGATTGTGATACTTCCCACATCCCACTTTTCTTTGTCTATATTCTCAAGGAATAGAGTGTGGAGTAAGAACAAATTGGCTTAAAGGAATTGACTAAGTTGAAAGGAGAACACTTTTGTCTTCCCACCTGTCTTCTGCTTCTGGCCTTCAGTATATACACGCAGCAGCTAGAGCTCTACTAGCCACAACTGGTCAGGAGGTGACCATGAGAAATGGCACAGAAAAATAGGATCCTGGATCCTCATTAATATCCTGGGACTACCAGACTGTCCTGGACTTCCTAACACTAGAACTATTTTATATGAAAACAAACATACTTCTTGTTCTAACCATTATTTTAGGATTTTTCTGTTAAATGTGATCAATCATTAGCTAAAGCCAAGAAAGCATGGTGCCCAGAAACCAGTGAAAGAGACTATTTTGAAAATGAGGAAAATGCAAATTGGTAAAAACAGGATAATCACAGAAATATAAACTACAGGATATAGTCAGTAGTACTGTAGTACCTATGTTTGTGTCTAGGTGGGTGCTTGACACATCGGGGGACCACTCTGATGTTACGAAATCAAGTACATGATTTTCTAGCCACTGTGCTGCTGTACATCAGAAACTGATACAGAATAGTATTGCATGTAAATTGTAATTAAAAAGTTAAAAATATTTTAAAAATAAATAAAAAGGGGGAAATGTTAGGTACTTTCTTAAAGTATTATAACTTGATAACTAGAATATGCTTATTCATTAAACAGAGAAGACCACTAATGATAAATGTAAAAAACATTTTAGGAGCAAAGGAGTGAGTTTAAGTGAAGATGGTAGATTGAATAAAAAAGAAAAACGAATAAAATGAAGATAATTTGTGTGTATAATGTATTTGAAGCTGTGTGTGAAGGGCAGTATAGAGATGGGATGGCAAATGTAGGGAGCACAGGGTTTAAAAAGATCAGTGTTTTTGGACTGTTGATTTTGTTTTGTATTAAGAGGGAAATAAAGTAGAGCATGTTTGACCTACATTCCACATTAAAATCCCATGCATTTTCTTTTTGACCTTTCCTGCTCCCTCCCTCTCTCTCTCTCTCTCAACAAAATATTAACAAACCAGACCTAGCAATACATCAAAAAGGCCACACACTGAAATGAAGTGGGATTTATTCTGGAATGCAGGGTTAGTATAAAGACTGCAAATCAATAAACATGATACACCACATAAACAAAATGAAGGATAAAAACTAGATGATCGCATCAATAGATGCAGAGAAAGCATTTGTTAAAATCCAACACCCATTTATGATAAAAATGCCTTGTAGGGTATTCTTCATTTCAGATATTATCTTCTTCATTTTGGACTATTATTTTTAATGTTTTATTGTTTATGCCATTACCGTTGTCCCAGTTTTTCCTCCTTCACTTCCCTTCTACCCAGCCAGCCCCTCACATCCATAGTTAATCCCCACACCATTGTCCATGTCCATGGGTCCTTCTTATACGTACTTTAACTGATCCCTTCACCTTCTTTCAATCAGTCTCCACCTCCCCACTCCCCTCTTACAGTTGTCAGTCTGTACCATGATTCCATGCTTCTGGTTCTATTTTGCTCATTAGTTTATTTTGTTCATTAAATTCCTCTTATAAGTGAGATCATATGGTATTCATCTTTTACTGATTGGCTTATTTCACATAGCATAATAGTCTCCAGTTCCATCCTTCCTATTGCAAAAGGTGTCTACCTTTTCCTTCCTTTTTACTGCTGTATAGTACTCCATTGTATAAATATATCACTGCTTTTTTATCTACCCCTCTGCTGATGAGCACTTTGGCTGTTTCCAACCCCTGAATGTTATAAATAGTGCTTCTGTGAACATAAGCATGCATAAATTCTTCTGAATTGGTGTTTTGGGATTCTTAGGGTATATTCTCAGCAGTGGAATTGCTGGGTCAAAAGGCAGTGTCATGTTTAATTTTTTTGTGGAATTCCATACTGTTTTTCACAGTGGTTGCACTGGTCTGCATTCCCACCAACAGTGCATTAGAGTTCCCTTTTCTCCTCATCCTCACCAGCACTTCTTTGTTGACTTATTAGTGATAGCCATTTTAGTAGCTGTAAGGTGATATCTCATTGTAGTTTTAATTTGCAACTCTCTGATGGCTAGTGATATTGAACATCTTTTCATATGCCTGTGGGACATCTGTATATCCTCCCTGGAGAAGTGTCAATTCAGGTCCTTTGCCCATTTTTTAATTGGATTGTTTGTCTTCCTGGTGTTGAGTCATCTGAGTCTTTATATGTTTTGGAGGTTAAACCCTTGTCCAATGTATCACTGGCAAATATGTTCTTCTATACAGTTAATTCCCTTTTCATTTTGATGACAGTTTCTTTAGCCATGCAGAAGCTTTTTAATTTGATGTAGTTCCATTTGTTTGTTTTTGTTTCCTTGCCCAAGAAGGTATATTGGCAAAAATATTGCTATGTATGATACCTAAAATTTTACTCCCTCTATTTTTCTCTAGGATTTTACAGTATCACAACTTATTTTCTTTTATACATTTTGAGTTTATTCTTGTGTGTCATGTAAGTTCATATGTGGTGTAAGTTGGTGGGTACATGCATGTACTGGTCCAGTTCTGCCAACACCATTTAGTGAAGAGACTGTCTTTACTGTATTGTATGCCCATGCTCCCCTTTGTCAAATATTAATTGACCATAGAGAGGTGAGTTTATCTGTGGCCTCTCTATTCTGTTCCATTGATCTATGTGTCTGTTTTTATGCCATTACCAGATTGTTTTGATTATAGTGGGTTTGCAGTATAGTTCAATATTAAGCATTGTGATCCCTTGAACTTTGTTCTTCGTCCTCAGGATTGCTAAGGCTATTTGGGGTCTTTTGGTTCCATATTAATTTCTGGAGTGTTCATTCTAGATTTGTGAAATATGCGATTGGTATTTTAATGGATATTACACTGAAAATATAGATTGCTTTGAACAGTATATACATTTTAATGATGTTAATTTTTATCCATGAACATGGTATAAGCTTCCATTTATTTGTATCTTCCTCAATGTATTTCTTCAGTGTTCTATAGTTTTCTGAATATAGGGCTTTTACCACCTTGGTTAAATTTATTCCTAGGTACTTTACTTTTTTGATGTTATTGCTATAATAAATGAGATTTCTTACTTTCGTTTTCTGGTAGTTCATTGTTGTTGTATAAAAGTGCAGCTGATTTCTGGATATTTATTTTGTATCTTGCTACTTTACTGGATTCATTTATCAGTTCTAGTAGTTTTTTTTTTCATGGAATCTTTAGGGCTCTGTATATACAGTTGTCATGTCATCAGCAAATACTGACAGTTTTACTTCTTCCTTTCCAATTTGGATGTGTTTTATTTCTTCTTCTTGTCTAATTACTGTGGCTAAGATATCCCATACTATGTTGAATAAGAGTGGTAAATGTAGACACCCTTGTCTCATTCCTGATCTTATGAAAAACACTTTTAATTTTGGCCCATTGAGTATGATGTCGAGAGTAGGTTTTTCATATATGGCCTTTATTATTATGAGGTATGCTCTCTTCCCATTTTTCCGAGTGTTTCTGAATGGGTGCTGGGTTTTATCAAATTATTTTTTTGCATCTACTGATATAATCATGTGATTTTTCTTTTTCATTCTGTTCATAAGATGTATTACATTTATTGATTTGTGAATATTGTAACACCCCTCCATCTGTGGGATAAATCCAACTTGATCATGGTGTATGATCTTTTTAATGTGTTGCCAGATCTGGTTTGCTAATACTTTGTTGAGTATTTTAGCATCTATGTTCATCAGAGAAATTGGTCTGTAATTTTCTTTCTTTGTTTTGTCTTTGCTGAGTTTGGGGATTAGGATAAGCCTCATAAAAAGAGTTTGGGAGATTTTTCTCTTCATGAACTTTTTGGAATAGTTCGAGAAGAATAGGTGTTCATTCTTTTTTGAATGTTTGGTAAAATTCACCTGTGAGGCCATCTAGATCGGGGTTTTTGTGTGCCTAGAGTTCTTTGATTACTGCTTCAATTTTGCTAGTCATTATTGGTCTATTCAAGTATTCTGCCTCTTCCTGATTCAGTTTTGGAAGATTGTATATATCTAAAAAGTTACCCATTTCATCCAGGTTGTCCGATTTCTTGGCATATAGTTGTTCACAGTAATTTCTTACAATCCTTTGTATTTCTGTGGTATCAATTCTACTTCTCTTCTTCTATTTCTGATTTTATTTATTTGGGTCCTTTTTATTTGTCAATGTCTGGTTAATGGTTTGTATATTTTGTCTATCTTTTCAAAAAACCAGCTCCTGGATTCACTGATCCTTTGAATTATTTTTTTGTCTCTGTGTCAATTAATTCTGCTCTGACCTTAATTATTTCCCTCCTTCTGCTCACCTGGGCTTTGTTTGTTTTTGTCCCTCCAGTTCTTTTAGATGTAGTGTTAGATAGTTTATTTGAGATTTTTCTATCTTTTATAGGTTTACCCATATTGGTATGAACTTCCCCCTCAGGACTGCTTTCACAGTGTTGCATAGGTTTTTAGGTTTTTCTGTGTTCACTTTCATTTGTTTCCAATTTTTTTTTTCCCTTGGTCTCATTGTTAACCCATTCATTATTTAATAACACATTATTCAGCTTTCATGTATTTAAATGTTTTTTGAGTTTTTTCCCTTGAGGTTGCTTTCTGGTTTCAAGCAATTTTGATCTGAGAAGATGTTTGGTATGATTTTAATTTTCTTGGATTTGTTAAGGCTTTTTTGTGTCCTACCATGCAGTCTATCTTTGAGTATGATCCGTGTGCATTTGAGAAGATTGAATATTTTCCTTCTTTGGGATGAAATATTTTGTAAATATCTTTAAGTCCATATGATCTAGAGTGTCATTTAAGGTCACTATATCCTTGTTGGGTTTTTTGTTTGGAAGATATATTCATTACTAATTCCCTACTGTGACTTTACTGCTGTCAATCTCTTTATTAAGGTCCTCCAAGATATTCTTTATGTATATAGGTGCTCCTATATTGGGTGCATATATGTTTACAAGGGTTATATTCTCTTGTTGGTCTACTCCCTTAAGTGTTATGTGGGAACTTTCTCTGCCTCTTGTTATGGCCTTTGTTTTGAAGACCATTTTATCTAAGATAAGTATGGCTATCCCAGCTTTTGTCTCATGCCCATTTGCATGGAATATTTTTTTCCATCCCTTCATTTTCAGCTTGGGTAGATCTATTGTTCTGTGGTGGGTATCTCATAGGTATCATATATGCAGGTCATGTTTTCTTATCCATTCCATTAACCTATTTCTTTTGGCTGGAGGATTTAATCCATTTACATTTAAGGTTATTATTGATAGATACCCGTTTATTGCCATTTTTCCCTTTGGTTTCTGTGTTCCTCTCTATTTCTTCTTCTTAATGCAGTCCCTTTAACATCTCTTGAAATGCTGGTTTGATGAAGATGTACTCCTTTAGCTTTTTTATTTTAAATCTGGGAAGTTCTTTATTTCACCTTCCATTTTAAATGAAAGTCTTGTGGGATAAAGTGGTCTTGGCTGCAGGCCCTTGTTTTTCATTACTTGGAATATTTCAAACCAGTTTCTTCTGCCTTGTAGTGTTTCTGTTTATAAATCAGCTGAGAGCCTTATCCAGGCTCTTTTTTTTTTTAATGTTACTAGTTATTTCTCCCTCACTGCCTTTAAGATTCTCTCTCTCTTTTAAATCTTCCATTTTAATTGTGATGTGTCTTGAAGTGGGTCTCTTTTGGTTCATCTATACTGGAAATCTCTGTGCTTCCTGTGCTTGTGTGACTTTTTTTTTCACTAAGCTAAGGAAAGTTTTCTGTCATTATATTTTCAACCAGATTTTCTACCTCTTGCTCCATTTCTTCTCATTCTGGTATACTTAAGATACAAATATGGTTATAATTCATGTTTTCCCAAAGTTTCCTAAAACTATCATTCTTTTTTATTTTATTTTTTTATTTTTTTGGTCTCTGCTGAGTGGGTGTATTTTCTACCTTGTCTTCCAACTCACTGATTTGATCCTCTGTTTCATCTAGGCTACTTTTAATTCCTTCTACTGTATTCCTCATTTCCACCTGGTTCTTATTTATAGATTCTATGTCCTTTTTCATTCTGATGTATTTTTCACTAAGTTCCTTGTAGTTCTCACTGAGATCCTTGAGCATCTTTATAACCATTACTTTGAACTCTATGTCTGATAATTTGCTTGCCTCAATTTTATTTAGCTCAATTTCTGGAGATTTCTCCTTTTCTTTTGTTTGGGTTCTATTTCATTGTCTCCACATTTTAGTTTTCTCCTTTTGGGTGATTGATCTACTTTCAGTCTCTGTCTTGTAAAGTGGTCTTATGTGGTAAGATTCCTGTGGGACCCAGTGGTGCAGATCTCCTGATCTAGATGCTGTGGGAATTTTCTCTGTGTGGGTTATGTGAGCCTTGTTGTATTTGGGCCCTGATTTTTATTGGCCCATTAGTTGGTGGGAACTCCCCATCACTGGCTGACTAAGAGACTCAACCCCTGTGGCATCTTGTACGCTGTTGCATAGAAACTTGCAGAACAAAGCAAAACAACACAAAAACAACACCAAGACAAGCAAACCCCTCCCCCCTCCACATCAGCAATATCAAAGACACAATATCACAGAAGAATAAAAGCAGAAAGAGAAACGGAATAGTAAAGAAAGGGGGAAAGGAAAAAGAACACACAGAGGCCGAAGGAAAGAAAAGTGATTATGAGAGGAGAAAATGGAAGAGAACTAATCCTAATAATGAATTGAAAGAGGAAAAACAGGGGGAAGGAAGACAGAGAAAAAGTAACAAAAATAATGAAAGGAAAAAGGAAACAATGGAGTAATCAAGCAAGAGTAAAATAAGAGGTATAAAAGAAATAATGGAATACCAAATATAACGGAAAAAGAAAAAAATGATAAAAATCATAAAAAGGCTATGAAAAAGAAAAATAATGAAAAAAGAACCAAGTAGATTCATCTCAGGAGACTTTGGTGCTTGCCTGCTGGTTTCTCTCTTTGGATGTGTCTCCGATGCCTGAGTCTGGTGTAAGCCAATGTCATGTGCTGTACACACCTGGCCCTCAGAAGCCTTTTCAAAGCTACAAGTGGTCCACAGCTTGTGGTGATTCCTCCGGGCTGGACTGCTCCCAGGATGGGCCAAGCTGCCCTGCAAAGCTGACTTTGCAGGGCAGGCATATCAGCAAATGTCACGAATCACCACCAGGTTCACCTCGGCTGTCTCTGCCTGCTGGCCTGCTATCAATCTTAGCTTATTCACAGACCTGACTATTTCTGAGAGGGCTTCTAGTGGAAACAGGTGTCTGTGGTTCCTGGCTCTCCCATGGCTGGTGCCTTTCAGACTCCAGGAGGATGGTGGGTATGTTCTCCCTCCTCTGAGCCACTAGTGTGAGTCTCTCCTGGATTATTTCCCTGTACTCAGCAGGACAGAGCCCCTAGTAAACCTCCAGAGTCCAGTTCTTGGGTGTGCTGGATGTTGGGATAGTGTTTCTATGGCTCATCCATGACGGGGAAGTGCCAGTCTGTTTCCCAGGAAACTGTATGGGTTGGCTTCACCCTACAGGCAGCCTCTGATGCCTCCTGAGTCTGCTTATGTTGCTGTCTCCTCAGAAGGGTTTGAGGTGCGAGTTAGGAGAAAAGTAAGGAAAAAAGAAAAACACCTAGACAGAACCAAACTGGAAGAAAAACAAAAAAAGGTGCAGGGTGGAGTGAACAAACAGGATTCTAGAGGGTGTGGCGAGTGGAGTTACAGAGGGTTGGGGGAGCTGTATCCTAGAGGGTAAGGTGACTGATTTTCCCTTGGGAGGGGCTAGCTCTTCTCAAGAAAGATAGCTGCTGTGGACTCCAGGTATATTCAGGCCCCAAAAATGCTACAGCCATTCTCCCCAGTGTCTCCCCAGTGTCTCCCACTCCAGGCTCTCCTTATACAACTCCAGACCATGCCCCACTTCCTTTGGTGGGGCCCAAGATGAGTATCCATGAGCATAAAACCTGTGCTTTGCCCCTTTAAGGAAAAAAAGAAGATGGTGGGGTTTGTCTCCAGTGGTTGTTTCTTACAGCCGAGAAAGAACCTACAGCCTTTTACTGCTTGTTTTTCTACATGGTGGGCTGATCTCAGCACTAGCTCTCTGTGTTTGGGAGCCCAGTCTTTAGACCTGGCTTCACTCCTCCCAAGGGAAAGCTCCCACAGCTGCCCCACCTTGGCCCACCACTGGTATGTGTGGGGCCAGCCCCTTTAAGATATCCCCGCCCTTCCTACTGGTCTAGGGTGGTTGTTTTGGCCATCCTTGTTTAAAAGGCTCTCTTTCAGGTAGCTTTTGGTTTAACTCAGGTGATTGTTCTCCCCTTTAATTTGATTTCCAGTCTGGTTCTAGGAGGAGGTGTATGATATATTCTACTCAGCTGCCACCTTGGAGCCCGCAGCCTTGATTGATTCTTTTTCAATGGTTTCCATGTCTTTTTTTCATGCTGTTGAAGTTCTCACTACATTCCTTGAGCATCACTATAAAACTATTTTTTTTAATTCTGTATCTGCTAAATTGCTTGCCTCCATTTCATTTAGTGCTTATTTTAGAGATTCCTTCATCTCTTTCATTTGGGGCACTTTTTTGTCTCCTCACTTTAGCTGCTTCTTTGCATTTTGTTTCTGCATATTAGGTACATGTGCTATGTCTCCCAGTCTCAGTAAGGTAGCTGTTTGCAATAAATGTCCTGTAGGACTCTGTGGCATAGTCTCTTTGATCTCCTAAGCTGAATATTCCAAAAATTTCCCTTATGTTTGTTGTGGGAGCCCTCCTGTTGTAAGTGAGTCTTGATCACTATTGGCCCATTCATGCATGAGATCAACCCTCAGGCTGGGTGACCATGAGGATCAATTTGAACCAAAGTGTGTAAACTGTGCCAGTGCTGATCACTCACAGTGGACTTCGTTTCAGCAGGGTCTCGTACCTGACAAGATATTCCTTTATATGTGCCACTTGTGAAACTAATTTGATCTTACTCTGAGGTTTTCTGAAGCTGGCACTGGAGTGCATTGGTTCTGGGGCCTCTTGGGAAGGACTCTGGTGCACTACAATGTCAGATAAAATCATCATGCACTATAAGGGTGATTATAAGTGAATGATTACTAAAAATAATACAATGAGATTAAATTAATTTCTTCATTTTCTTTTTTTTATTCTTACTGTTATTTTTTCTTGCAATTACAATTTTACGTAGCTAAACTAAAGAGTTAGGATTATCTTGTCAGAATATCTGATGTTGCACATAAAAAATATGGGGTACATGACTAGAGTAGAGGATTTTTTTTTTGCTCTTCGTAGTGATTCTCCTCAGTCTGGTATCCCTTTGGACCATGTTTTATAATTTAAAAAAAAAAAGTCTAAATATTTGAATTTCTTAACCAGGCATATACTCAGGTTGGTGACCTTAATCTTATTATCCCTGACTGAGGTTTGATCTTTATCAGTTAAATATAGACTTTTATCAATTCCTTTTACAAAGATAGACCTTTTTTCCCTTTGATCAACCAATAAGACCTACAATATCAACATGAGGTGGTAATTTCTTCTAAAATTCAAGCTTAAGACTTTTCTTTTTATAATTGGTCTTTAATGATAATTATCTTGCATATTTATCATATAAGGAAGGAATTTAGTTTTTTTCCACCTGGAGAGCCAATTTTCCAACAACAACTGAGGTCTGTCCAGGAGGTATCCAGTCATGTAATCTGAAAAATAGAGACATTTATTGAAGAAGATGCAAGATACAAGAAACATTGTATATAACACCGAGGCCTCAGTCCCCTTCAAAGTAGGTACTTTGGGATTCACACAGTTTTCCCACTCGCCATCAGCTGCTCCACTGTATTTTCCTGAATCTCACTGACAATCTGAAATCTCTTCCCTTTCAAAGGTGATTTTAGTTTGGGGAAAAGCCAAAAGTCACAATATGCTAAATCTGGGCTGTAGGGGGTCTAGTCATCTGGGTGATCTGATGTTTTTCAAAATAACTCTGCAGAAGACATGATGTGTCAGCGAGTACATTGTCATGATGAAGCTGCCAATCACCAGTTATCCAGAGTTGCCACCTTCTGAATCACCTGAATAGTTTCTATGGAGGAATATTCAAGCTTAATACAGAATTTAATGCAGAATTTGATGCAGATTCATTGCTCTACTTGTTCAGTCATTTTGAATATAATAGTCACACAGTACACATGCTCACTCAATCGCATCTAACACCCCCATTGACTAGTACAATGAAGTTGTCATTGTTCACACATGAGTATTCAAGTCCACTCTCCTTGACAGCCAGGCTACATCAGTGTTGTGCAAAGTGTTATTATTTTAACAATAGCTGGACTTTTTCTGGACAGACCTTGTATGCAGTGCTTTCTGTTTGAACTTTCTATACCATAATCTAAGGAATTTCCCTTTGTATACTTGATCCCATCTTTTTTTAGCTACAAAAGGATAATTATCATTTGTCCTCTATATGATCAATATTTCCCTTTCCCAATTTATCCCTATTAGCAAACAAAAAAGAATGTATGTTTTAACATCCCACAAAAAGAAATCTGTTTTACCCCAGCTCCAGCTATTGCCTAATTTGATCATTTCTCTTACTATTCAAAAAAGTTGTTATACTGCTCTAAGTACTTTTTTTGAGCTTTTTCATACACCCAAACTAATCTGGTATATGACTACACTGTTACACAAGAGTTATTGTACTATATTCAAGGACATTATAACCTACTGTGTTGTTAAATAAAATTCTTAATCTTCATCTTAGTTGTATTTTCAGCAGGATCTCATTAACAAAGTAACCTATCTTTCCTGAAAGACATCCTTGCTTGGATTACTTGGTACTACCTGCTAATGGTTCTCTTTCTTTCCTTCTCAGTCTCATTTGTTACTTTCTTCCTTATTATTAAAACATCTAAATACTATAGTGTCCCAACATTCAGTCCTTAGACCTCTTTTATATCTAGACTCACTTTCATACAGCCTTTTAAAAATTTTATATAGAGAGATTTTAAATATTTTATGTATACAAAATTTAAATAGTTTGTGTGTGTGTGTGTGTGTGTGTGTGTGTGTGTGTGTGTAGTTTCAGAGAGAGAAAATGTTTTAGAAACACCAATGAGACTCAAGGAGTGAAACTCCTCTATTTCAAAAAGAGTAGAATAAGCCATGTTGAAGAAAAATCCTGAAGGATACAGTGTCCTCAGAAGAGAACTAGATTTCACCCAATGAACTTCCTGGGAAGGGAATGATCAGAGGAGAGTTGAGCATGCAATACTGGAAATTTTGCAAAAGATGGACTATAGCTTAGGGCTCAGAGAAAGGGTTTTAGTAGTTTGGTTACGGGTAAGAAGAGAAGCTGTAAAAGGAAATGCCATACAGGATGGGAGTATTGGCAAAGGGTGATTTTTCTGAGTGACTCACAGAAAAAGCAAATTGAGATTAATTCTTCCAATATCAAGACAGATAACAGTGAAGAAATAAACTCATATTCTATTATAGTATGACTTATTACAAAAATTAAACATACTTACATTTGCATAGACAGAATATGGAACAATATACTAAAATTTAAGAATTTTTAAACAGGGAAACAATGCTGAATTTCTACAGTATATGTCTGATTATTGTCTGAATTTTTACAAGCATGTACTACTTTACAATCAACAGTTGTAAAACTATATAAGAAGGTAAAAACAAAGTGTGTATATAATGATGCCAGGTTTTGAGGGATTTTCTTGTTTGTTGTTTTGTTTTGTTTTTATAAACATTTAGGGGAATAAATAGATAGCTGTGAACAATTTGGAATGATATACCAAATTATTAATAATAGTCATCTCCAAAGTGGCATCAGAAGACAGATATTAAACTTTCAAACATTTACATTTTTTATGACAATCATATTTAATGAGAAAAAAGTAGTGAGACAGAAACAGGGAGAGAAAAATATGTAGTTCAGCTTAGGCATCCCATAAAATTCCCATAGAGATTAACACACCATCTACTTTTTTCTTGTACTTAGATATGTTTATTAACTACCAACCATATGTCAAGTATACTTCTGTTAGGCCTGGAGAAATAGTAGTTTTCAAGATACTCAACATCCCTGCCTTATCCCTGCCTTTCTACTAGACCAACAGTGTCTAGTAGAAATATAAGTGAGCCATTTATCTCATTTTAAGTTTTCCAGTAGCCATAATTTAAAAAAGGAAAAAGAAACTAGTAAAATTAGCATTAATACTATTTTTTATTTAACATATAATCAATATAAATATTACTAATGAGATATTGTACAGTTTTTGTGCCATATTGTTTGACATCTGATATGTGTGTTACATTTATAACACATCTCAATTTGGATGTTAAATGTTCGTCATATATATTTGATCTGTATTTAGAGTTAATAAATTTACAGTTTAAAAGTACATTTATAAGAGGATCAAGATGGCCAAGGAGGGAATGGAAGTCACACTGACTTCCTCCCAAGACTAATCTGGAAATTCAACTAAAAGGTGGAGAAATCAGCTGGAAAAAAAAGACTGAACAGTAGCAGGAGAAAAACCTTGTAACCTCCGACAGCAAAAGAGTCAGTTCAGTACAACCTGACTGGTAAGGAGTGAGGCAGAGATGTGGCAAGACTGGCTGGGTGCCCTAAGGCAGCAACACCAGAGGGAAATTTAAGAGGCCACTTGGATCCCCCTGAGAAGAGTGGGGTCTAAGCCATAGGCAGGGATCTCCAGCCTACAGCATCAGAGCCCAAAAAGCTCACAGATAACAGCCAGTTGCAAACAGTGGCAAAGTTGCTCTCTGCCAGAGACAGGTGGCTGGAGACTGAAAGAGCAGTTTAAAGGGCCAACACATAAATTTTCATTTGCAGCCACTTACCTTGGGCTCCGGCAAAGGCGGGGGCAGAGTGGGCTAGAGACGCCTGACGAGAGACTGGGGACGCAGGCTTTGGGGAGAGAACTGAGAGAGTAGCCACCAGGATCCCAGTGGTACTTCATCCCCCATGAGGCAGCAGCCATCTTGCTCAGGCAGACCACTCACCTGAGCAGTGGCAGCCTGAAAGGAAATAATAGCCCC
>PVJD01015028.1:0-26652 GCA_004026545.1 Mormoops blainvillei
TGGGAGCAGACAGGAGGTGGAGCTCAGGCGGCCTTCACTTACTGCAGCTCATCTCCTGCTGTGGACCCGGTGAGGGGGTGAGTGGGGGTGGGGGGCGCGGGGCGGAGACAGGAGGCGGAGCTCGGCTTCCCTCCTAGCCAGTTCCTAACAGGCCACTGAACGGTACAGTCCGGTACAGTCCATGGCCTGAGGGTTAGGGGCCCCTGCTTTAATTCCTTCTTTCCTTTCTGAAAAGTAGTCAGTCTGTTTTTCTTTATATGGCCTAGTATTATGTCCCATCAAAAGTGCAAGCTACTGGGCAACGTGTAACTTCTTTTGTTAAATATTTCTATTAACCTGGTAAAGTCCTCCCTGCCCAGTGTGAGAAGAAGAATTCAGATTAATTAACTAAATCTAAATCCGCAAGGTAAAAAATCTAAAGTCATGTTTTATGAGTCTCTAACCTGCCTTGATACTATATATACAGTGACCAGCTGGCTTAAGCTGGGACACAATTTTAGCACATGAAGTCCTGGGGTGGCCACACCTGGGGCACTAAATGATCCAGGCAATGTTCAGGGACCTTTGGTTCAGCCAAGTCCCACATGTCCTGATTTCCATCTGTATGGTGGTTACCCAAGTGTGTGTCTGTCCACATGGGCCAAATCTAAAGCAGCCAAAAGAAAGGTGAGAGTTATAGCAGAAATATCAGATGTCGGTCCCCCTTGGCCCCCTCCAATGCCATCTGTGTCTTCAAACAAATGCCCAGCCCACTTCCTGTAAGAAGAAAGAAAACTTTTTCTAATTGCCCCTTTGAGTATCACTGCCAGTACTAAAAATGCCAGTAAAATCTATGTCCAAAATCTATGTCCAAAATTTATATTAAATCAATGGGGGAAATGAATATTAGAAGTGACAAAGAGTTAGGTAATTGGTAGCTAAGAGCAAGTGAGCCGTTAAAATAGGGAAGGGGAGGAGAGGACGGGGAGGGAAGAAGAGAAATGGGAAGGGGAGAAGAGAAATAAGGGGAGGAAAGGAGAAAAAAATGAATCTAAAGTGAGAATTTTTTTTTCTAAGCAGAAACAAATGCACTTGCTGGAATCATCCAAACCTCATCTCTTAGAAAGTGCTTGCCTTTTGACTTACTGGGAATGGCCCTTTTACCACCACAGCTGCAATCCTACCCTTCCAACTGCTTAGGTAAACAGTGAGGAGCTTGAAAAATCACTGACAGCTCTAGCACCAGAGCTTCCTTTCCTTTGGCATGTGGAAGGCCAGGCAGGTGGGACACAGTTCTCCAGGGGTTTTATCATCTCAACCCTCCACCACAGACTTACCTGTGGTATGGCTGGCCACCAATAAAGCCGTCAGCCCAATTTCATGTTCAGCAAAGGAGAGTTGCCTGATTTTTAAAACCACATTGGATAGAAAGGAACAAAGGTTGTTTTTCAGAATCAGGCTGTTTTTTCTTGGTGCATCGCAACTGAAATCCTTCACACATTTAGGCTTGAAATTCCTATTCTGCAAGTTCCTCTGAAGGACCATTCAAAGTAAAGGGGGAAAAAACAGGGAAGGCGATTTTTTTTACCTTCTTTTTCCACAGTCAAAAGATGAGAATCATATCAAGAATATGACTGACAGCATGTCATAAAAGGCAATGAGGTGGGAGGTAGCAGTTTCAACCCAGATTAGCAAGAACAGAAATGAAAGCATCAGGGAATCCTGAGAAAAACAAACACACAAACATATGTATATAGACACCACTGCAATGTTTCCATTATCCTGATTTCAAACTCCAGAATGTAAGCACTAATGGTTCCCTAACCACCTGAGCTTCTTTTCAGCAGCCATCACTAAGCCTGACTGATCTTTTCAAATGAATTCCTGTTGTTAACCACCTTGGATTCTGAGTGAGTTTGCCAAAAACAAAAACACCAGTGGAAGGTTTCAAAGAACCAAAAACTTACTAAACTGTGAATCTAAACAGGGAGAAACAAACTAACTTGCTAAAGCCCAAACAAAACAGAAATGTTAACAGTCTGAAAGCAAAACTAGTGAATTGATTTGAGCCAGAAAAAAAAAAAAAAACTTCATATTTTCTAAATCAATCAAACTTGTACCAAACCCTGCAACCCCAATCAGTTCAAGCTCCTGCAAGGAGCACACATCAAGACTTGGTTTCACCTGCCTTAGAGCCCACAGAGCAGCCACCACATGAACACTGGATAAGGAGTTAGGGGAAATGGATTCTCCTGATTTTTTCCACTGTTTGACCTTGGACAAGTAACTTACACTCTTTTTGCTTCATTTTGCTTGCCTTGAAATGGCTGGAATTATCAGTATTCCAGGTCTAATAGTCTATGCCAATTGTGAAATTTAGTCGTGACAAAATAGATGATGCCACAATTTGGCCCTAATTTTCAGGAAACAGGGAGTTGGACCACCCCAACTCTCCTAAGGGCTCATGTTTCTAGTTTATTTTGAAATAATGTATAAAGGATCCATGGACAAAGCCAAAGAGGGGTAGGATTCAGGGTCGGAGGTGGGCATGGGTTGGCCAGGGGTAAGTGGTGGCAGGAAAATAGAGACAACTGTACTTGAACAATAAAAAAAGAAAAAACTGAAATAAATTTCACATAAGAATTGGGCAACTGTACTTGTTCGTCCTTGGAAAGAGTCAGCTTAATATTCTTTTTCAGAATGTTTCTCCTAAAAAAAAAAAAGTTTCAGGAACTGTTTGTTTTCCTCAACTGAAAGCTACAAGAGAGTGGTCTGGTCCCAAAAAGGAGAAAGAAAAGAAAGTGATGTAGAATATGCTGAGCACCTACTGCATGTATGACATGGCACAATACTTAATACATTATTTTTAAGTTAGTTTTCACAACGCAGTTACATGATAGGTATTATTATCCTCATTTTATAGTTGAAGAAACTGAGACTTACTTATGCTAAGTGACTTGCTTACAATCAATCAACTGGTAAGTGATGAAAGTGGGAATGAACTCAAGCAATCTCAAACCATTACTATACCAACATTCTAATGATTAAAGTCTGAATGACTAAATTCCTTCCTAACTCAGTAATTCAATTGGACATGCTTAGTGAATATATCAGTGAAAGTTAACGTCCTTGCATTTATACTTGGCTGACATTTTTTTAAAAATTTCTACTGACAATGTGGTTAAGAACACTGAGCTCTAGAGTCAGACAAACTGGAACTTCTTTTTTTCTTTTCTCTATTTATTTATGTTTTAATTGTAGTTTTCCCACCACCATTTATCCCCCTTATACCTTCTTCCACCTCCACCGAACCTCCACTCCCCCCAACAATCACACTGTTGTCCACGTCCGCAAGTCCTTTTTCTTTTTTGGTCCATCTAGAGATTGAACCTGTTTCTTGAATGCTATCTTATGAACAAGGTACTTAAGCACGCTGTCTCAAGTTTTCTTATCTGGCAAATGGGGAAAGAAGTAGTACCTACCACACTGTTACTGGAAAGTGTTAATGATGTGATAGTAGCTAGTGCAGTGCTTGGCACAAAATAATTATTCAACAAATGCATATTAGAGCTATCCTTGTATTCATAAGCAACGGAGAAAGAAATAAAATGTTATAAAGAAAAAGAAAAGTAGGATTCATTGAAGTGTTCCTTTGTCTGTAGCACAGATTTAGTTTGAAAGAGGTTTCAGTGGCCCAACCATACCCTCTAAAACTAAGCTCTACCTTGTAGTAGATTAGCATATTCATGATGTAACATGAATATACTAATTGGTAGTGCATAAGTAGTAGCAAGGGTACTTGTCATGCGTGTGCTCTGCTGAGCAGCAATTGTTCCTAATTTCCTGGAATCTATCCTTCTGAAGAGAGGGTTGGAAGGTAGTAAGTAGAAGTAATGCTGGAAGTACCAGGTGGGCTACGGCCCCCTTGTTTCCCCAGTCCTTCAAACTTCTTTCCTCCATTCCTTTGTGGCCCTCTTCTCATATATTCCCCTCTTTCCTCAGGTTATTCTAGTTTTATTGTGATTCTTCCCCTGATTCTAGCTGTTTCTGCTCATCGACATCAAGTGGTATTTATAGAATGTGCCTGGCACCGCACTAGGTAAAGTGGAGGGGCATCCAATAGTTAATTATGGAGAAATGTGTTTTGTGGTTAAACAGATCTAAGACACATAGGTAGACCGGTGTTTTGGCAACACAGTAAATGTAGGTATAACTGGATGATTTGGTTGATTTCAGAGCACAAAATAGTTTGTTCATCTAGTTAATAATAGGTGTACTAAAGAATTTAGAAGTGTACAGTTATCTGTAACTTAATTTGAAATGCATAAAGACGAATAGACAGATGGATAGGTGATAAAGCAAATAAAAAAGTGTTAATTATAGAATCAAAGTGGTAGGTATATGGGTGTCAACTGTACAATTATTTCAACTTTTTTATATTTAAAATTTTTCATCATAAACAGCTGAGGAAATGAGAGGGTTAAGGGGTACAGCTTTATGAACCTCAAATATTTCAGAACAAAGTAATCATTTCTATGTAGAATATTATTATATATGGATAAATATTAAAAATGGGTAATTCTGAGTGAATGGTATATGAGAGTCCTTATATGACTCTTTTACTTTTTCTATATTTAAAATTATTTCAAAATCAATAGGTAAAAGATAGTTTGGTGAACACTGACCCTTTTCATCTAGTATTGCCATTTTCAGTAGACAGGATATTAGGTCAAATAGTCGTAGATAAATTGGAAGATGGGGGAACAATAATCAGCTGACAGGTATGCCAGAGGTGTCTACTACATGCAAAACACTATGCCAGGCACTGTGGGGGATTCAAAGAGGTAAATAAAACACAGTTCCTGCCCCAAGAGGGCTTACAGAGTAAATGAGGAAACGCCAGAACAGTATCTTAAAGAAAAACTGGCTACAGCAGAGAAGTTCTGTAAGAGAGAACTATGAAAACTGGGTAGGTTGGAGTTAGACTGAAGAAAGTACTGAAGGCCAGCCTAAAGAGTTTGGACTTCATCCTATGGATAATGGGAAGGCATTTGTGGTATCTGAGTTAGATTTTAAAAAAACAAAAACAAAAAAACATGTTCCAAAACTGGTTAGATAGCACAATTTGTTGGGGCACAGGTACCTTCAATATGCATTTGTTTTATACTCACATACTTCTGCCTCATATATTTACTTCTCATATCTGGATATGACCTTTAGGGATTTCCAACATTCTGGATGCTGTGCATTTTTAAACAGCCTCTTCCTGCCATCATTTTTGCCTGTTCTTTCTTCCCCAGCCCCTGCCAACTCCAGCCCCCAAGGGGGACGCTGTCCGGCACTTGCCTCAGCCCTGCTGACTCAGTGAGCAATAAGCAAGCATCATATAGTTTGTAAAACTAAGCTGCTATGCTTTGAAACTCTGATTTCCTTCATGGTAATCAAGCCCCACTTTCTACTGGAATCACTGATTTGGGCTGGAAAGAATGAATATTCACCGAAGTAACAGGGGAAGGAGTGCAGGAAGGTATGTCCCATGTATAGAAGGAAAGAATTGTTCAAAGTGATCTTTGTATACTGAAAGAAAACCAAGCAGAGATGGCATTGCTGAAAGGTGCAAGGTCTCTCAAAGGCTGCCAAATTAAAAGGTGGACTTTTCCTGTCTCTAGTTTTCTCTCCATAAAGCCCATTCTCCAATATAATCCTATTACTCTTCTATTTAAAACCCTGTGTTGGCTCACCCCTGCCTATAGGATTAAGGCCAAGCTCCTTAACGAGCAGACCTCTTTCACCAACTTGGCCACAGGATTCCTTTCCAGATTCTTATTCTGTCCCCTCTCCCACATTCCCAGTGGTTCACACACAGTATCTTGCTTTTCCTGAACTACCCATTTTTACTCATGACTGCCTCATATGTGTTCGTGGTCCCTCTGCCTGGAATCATTTTCCATCACTTCTTTGTCCACCTAGATTCTGGACAATGTCCACTCACACTTTTGCGATTCAGCATAGTTAGACTCCAGTCTGTAAGTTGCCCATTCCTAGTAGTAATTACTTCCTTCATGTTCCCAGAGCACCTTACACATATCTTTTTCTCTGAGCACCTTTCCCGTTGTACATAATTATTGGTTTGGGTGTGTATATCCCCACTTGATTGTAAGCTCCTTAAGGGCAGCCAGGGACTACTTCTAATTCATCACTGTATTCTCAGTGCTTAGCATAGCATCTGGTCCAATATATGTGCTCAAATGATTATTGAATAAATGAGCTTGAATATCAAGTGCTCCTTGAATTCCAACTCAGCATCTCTTGAAAGGTGAAAATTACAATATTATGTGACCAAAGTAATGTTAGTGAAGTGTGTTCAAGGACTTGACTGAAGAAGAAATGGTAGAAGGACATATTATGGGGCCTTACTGTGGGATAGTTTTGACCCCGGGAAGCTCTTGCCGGCAGTTGTTGCTGGCTTAAAAGAAGAGCAGCTGAGGCAGCTGAGAAGGGCCCTTACTAGGGATTTGCCCATCATTATCTTTCACAGTTCACCACTGAGGCAATCTTGTTTATATAACATTCAGAATAGCTGAAATGCTACTCTGAATTACAGCCAAACTTTTCATTTGTGCTGTGCCTACAGGCAGATACATTTGGGCCAGCCTTTTTAGTGGGTAGTCACCAAAAGTTCTCCAGTTCTCATTCTCACCTATCATTACTATGTCAAGGAAGAACATTTTGTGGGTAAGGGACCTCTGAAAAACTGCGAGCGAAAAGGGGGGGCAGGGTGGAGCTAATAAAAACAATCCCTTTCCCCTCCCTCTTAGATTGCCAATATATTTCACCAGGCCTCCAATCCTGCATTGTTTCAAACTATGTGTCAGTAAAGGCAAAAAAAGGAAAATGAAGACTTTAGCAAAACTTTACCCTTTGTAGGTAAGAAAAAGAGGAAGCAACACTGAAGCCTGGGATATAAATCTTTAGACATATGATCAGTTGCAACTTCTGGAAAGTAAACATTTTGGCTGTTTTAACAAATAGCAAAAGTAATTAGCTTTATCTGTAGACTAAACTGAGGTGTGTGCTGAATTTGTAAAAAAAAGAAAACAAAACAAAAAAACAAAAACCAAAAAACAGAGTCTGTTTTCATCTTCAAAAATGTCAAACTGGTAAACACTTCACTTTTTGTACATATAAATCTAAGAGCCAAGCCTAGCTTGAGGAAGATTTAAGAGACATAAAATTTGTCTGAGGTGTCTGCCAAATCTCTGCAGCAGAGACAGAAACCCTGGAAAAGCTGACATAGTCATAACTCTCACAGTGTCGCCAGAGGGCTTGTACAGGTCTGGACACACTGAAAGTCACTGTTCCATCTCTCAAAGTGTTTGTAAACAGAGAAGTAGATCATTTGTTTATCTGCTATCTGGTAGCTCATTTTTTTCTATATATCCCACAGAGAAAAGGGACAGGAAAAAAAAGAAGAAATCCCTACTAGCACATATCCCAATTCACCTGAATAAATTTTCATTTATAGAATGGGTCTGCTTGTTAAAAGTCTTCTTGTTTTTCATTTCTTTCTTTTGCATTCATTCTTGTGTGTACACTAGATTTATATTCTCTCTCTCTCTGGCATTAAAGGGGGTATTTATAAGTATCTAATACAGTGCCTAAAAGAGCACTTTGCATGTGGTAAGGCCACAAGAATTTATCAAATGAATTAAAACTCTATCTATAAATTCTATGTGCAATTTATTTGACCACGAAGTAGGAAAATATAAATTATTCTTCCTGGTGTATTTAAAAGTGACCATTCCTTACAAGGTAATATAATTTTATTCTGATTCATGCTTAGGACTTCTGTCCTTTAAAGAGCGTGCTTTTTTTTTTTTTTTTTTTGCACAATGGGTATTATTTATAAGGAAAATGTAGGAAAGACCACACTACGGGATCCTGAATGACAATATGAAAACTGATTTTTTTCTCATTTCTGTAGAGAAAATCAGATATCCCATATTCACCTGATTTATGCCATTATGGTAATCCACCACATATGTCTAAGATCACTTAACAATGCAAGAATACAGTGCATTCATGGGCTGCATTCTATAAACAGGATTAACAGTTGAATTCAACCTAGGCCTTCCCTGGGGACAGATTGCTGGAAAATACATCTACATGACATTTAAAAAAATAAATTAACCAATGACATTGGCTCCCATGAGACACACTGTTTCTTGTACATTCAATTCGATCATAGATTTCTGAAGCTCTATGTTGATATCCCCATCCCAAAAGACATAGAATTTCAAAACAGAAACAAAAACAGAGCAATTGGAGCTATTCTGTCTCTCCTGCATGACGTGTTATGTACACAAAGGAAATATTTCTGTATATTAGCACAATGTGAATGGTGACATGGTGAGATCATGTCAGTCTGAACTGTGCTTGTTATGCTGTGTTCACATATAACTTGCCCGAGGGAAAAAAACAAAGTCTCTTTCCCTGCACTCTGGCAAAGACTGGCAGGGGCTGCAGGAAAATGAGAAGAGCTGTGTTATGGCAGATGGTTTGGATTTTTTCTCTAAAAAAAAATTCTTTATTACTTTTTCCTTCCCACTTTTATTTAATTACCTTTCCTTATCTGTAAAATAAAGATAACTTTTATGTATTTAATATTTTTACTCTGAGGATGAAATGAAATACTAGTAGGTTGCCTGGCACATAATAGTTGACCCATACGATCCGCAGCCGCATTTGGTTAGCATTAACTAAACACCTATTATGTGTTAGACAGTGGCCTAAGGCTCCAAGAAATAGTAAACTGTAGGAGGAAGAAATGATATTGGAGATAAAACCAGAGGGCTAATTTTCAAAGGTTTTTTAGGCCTGTCTGAGAAGTTTAGATTTTATCTTGAAGACAATGGGCAGCCTTTGAACTATTCTACATACAGCCAGATAGCTTCAGATTTGCAATTTAGAAAAATTATTCTGTCAGCATTGGTAGAAAATGCACTGCAAGGGCAGCAGGCTAGTGGCAGTAATAGCCCAGAGTATAAGCCGTATGTGTGTGGGGGAGGTTAGTGTGCCTCAAACTAAGGCAAAGGTAATAACAGTGGATGCGGGGAAAACATTTTTAAAATAACTTTCAAAAATTAACCAATGTATGATGACAGAAGATTAGAAAATAAAAACATGCAAAAGGTTAAAAAACAGAACTCATGTAATCTTAAGACTTATAGCAAACCTGTATTAATCTTTTTTGTGTTTCACATTACGGGATTTTTCCTATTTATGCATGCACAGATGTGTGCATGTGTGATATGTCTGTGCATTTAGAATGGTATGTGACAACTTTATAAGCTGAATTTTCTCTTAATATAAGATAAACAACTTTCCACATCATTAAATATTTTTGGTAACATCAATTTACATGGTTACTTAGTAATTCATTTTATAGATGCGCTGTAATTGATTTAATTCAAACCTCTACTACTGCACATCCAAAATGTTATTTTTTCTTTTATGTTTTTGCTATTATAAATGATTTTTTTTGTTTTGCTTTTTAAAAAATATCCCAAGAGCTAAACTTTTGGAAAAATCACATCTCAATATAGAACCCAAAAGTGGTAGGTTGAAAGCTATGTTAAATTTTAATTTTTTGACACATATTGACAAATTGCTCTCTAGGAGAGCTGTATCAAATTACAGTTTCACTAGCAGTGTCTAGGAGTAGGAGGAGATGGTTTGAGAGTGATTTCAAAGATGGAGTCAACTGGACTTGGTGGGTGAAGAGGAGGGATGGCTCCTTGGTAGAGCAGTGTGAACTCTGTCAAGAGAAGCAGAGCAACAGGCAGGCCTAAGGAACAGGTGACTGGGTGGATAAATGATGAGAAAGAAAAAGGTAAGGTAACTACAGGAGAGTGGGGAAAACATGAAGAAAAAAAAAAGAAACCTTTGGTGGAGTTATGCATTCAGGTCACTGTAATATACTGCTTTATTCAGCAAAAGTAGCAAATATAGCAAAGAGCTACTCTTTTTGTAGCACTTGGCACTACAAGGTCCAGAGTTATATCCATGTGGATATGTTGGACCATTCTTTTTGTCCAATAATAAGTCTATCACGTGAGAGGTCTTGTTCTGGATGCTATAGGTAAGGAGATGAATGAGAGCTCGTTCCTGGTCTCAAGGAGCTCACAGTCTAGGGGGGAACATAACCATGCACAGACTGACATACTACGGTTCGGTACAGGGTAGGACAGAGGTAAGTGCAGGGTCCTTTTGAAGCCAGAAGCCTAACTTTGCTTTGTGTGTGCACGCATGTGTGTGGCGTGGGGGGCAGTGCTGGTTGCACGAAAGGCTTCACTGAGTCTTGGAGGAGGAGGAGTTTCTCAGATACCGGAGGGAGTGTTCATATTCATCATACATATTCCTACTCACATTCCTTATCAGCACCTGGAGTATTTCTGCTACTGCTCTCAAGGACGCTCAGTAAGACAGTGAAGATGCCTGTGTACAATCCAAACCCATTTATGACAAAGTCTCCAGTGTTACCTTAATGAATACATACATGTGCATGGCCTGTTTGGGCAATAATATGCTTATCTTAGAATATAAAGGACAACAAAAAAATAGTATTTAAATTTTTAAAATCATTTCGATGACACCGTTAGAATAATAATATTCACATCTACCAACTCCTACTAATTCTACCTCCTAAATGGCTCTAAAATCTGTTCCCTCCTCTATGTTGCTCCCTCAGCTCCTCGTCGTCTCTCTGTGGAACAGAGCAACAGCCTCCTAACTGGGCATGTGCCCCTCCAGTGTACCCTAAAGTGAAAACCAGATCATGGTGCTATTCTTCTAAAACATTTTAATGGTTTTTTCATTGCCTACAGCTGTATTTCCTAAATTTCTGTCATGTCAGTATTACTCGGTGATTTTCCCACATTCATATAGCAATGTGTAGTTAACATGTGTCTTTAAATCAACTTAAAATCGACTCAGTTTTTATTTTTACTAAGTCATAACCTTAGATTTGATGATGTTATGCAGTTCTACCTTTCATAAGACACATTAGAATATATAATTAGTAAAATGCAAAACACTTTTGGGAGTGTAACATAACCATTGATGGCAGATACACTACACTTTGAGAGCCACTGGCCTGTCAGAGCACATCCACACTTGCATTCAAGGTTCTTCATAAATCAGCTTCAAGCTCTTTCCAGACTCTTCTACCATTATACCTTCCTTTTTCCAAACTATCTGCACCCCAGACACGCTAAATTCCTCGATATTGAATGGCTATCCTTTGCTCTTATATAACCACTTGTCTCTCAAAGATGGCCCCCTCTATCTGAAATGCCTCCCCCTCTACTCTTCTCTGCTTGGCAAATTCATTATCCTTCAAGATCCATCATGTCACCTCCTCACAGAAGAGTTCTCCCTGCTCTCCCTTATACTTAGTCACTCCTTCTATTATCCTTCCATAGCACTTTGCACCTGTCTCTGTTATACCGTACACTACATTACCTCAAAATTATGGGCCTCTATCTTCATCCCCAACTAGAACCATGGAGAGCTCACACCAATACTTCATTTGGGCAAAGGTCATGGAAGAGATCCATGTAACCCAGGTCACTTAAAATAAAAGCTAAAATAAAATAAAATCCAAAGTACTGTCCAGGTCCAAAGAGCTTAGAGGTATGACATGTTTTATAAAGAGAATCATCTAATTCAGAAATAGCCATACTGACTATAATTTTGGCAGACACAATTTAGCTACAGCTGCAATAGCAGTTAAGCTAATTTGGTTTTGGCAGCTATTTTATAGCAGACATATATTGACATAGAAACTAAGAGTGAATCATTTGGTTTTCTGCCAGGATGATCAACTACACCTCACAAAAATCTCTCCTTACCACAAATGGAAAGTCGAGGATAAATGTTAACAGCAGGACCAGCAAACCATGGTAGACAGAGCCTGGGCTCTCTAGTCAGAAATCTGTACACCCAAACCCCAACTCCACTCACTACAATCTACATGATTTTAGGTAGGCTGTTTAACTTCTTTGTATTTTAGTGTCCTCTTCTAGAAAAATGGAAAGAACAGTACCTACTTCATAAGACTGTTAAGATAATGCAACAAAATGCTTACGATAGTGCCTGGAACATTATATGGGCGCAATAAATAACAGTCATTATTGTCACACATTGAAATGACTACAATTCAGATAATGTGATGCACAGGATAGCAAATGCACTTCTTCAGAAAATAAATGTGTCACCAGGCTTTAAAACTGACAAGTATAGAGTGTAGCTAGAAAGAGCCACAGACAAAAACAGTATATATGACAAAGTTCTGGTGTTTAAACTCACACTTGCAACACGCCACCACACTTCTTTGGGCTCTGCAAGAATCGGTCTCAAATCAGGTTCCCCTAGGATGAAAAAAACAAAAATCACCTATCTTAATTTTTTGTCTTTAATTTTGATACAGAATAATATCCAAATCATGTGGATGCTTCAAAGTGTCCTGTTATTATGACACCTAGCTTTATAATACCATTTCTTTCCTAATATATCCCTGCTGACACCTTTTCTTTTTTTAAATTGAATTTATTGGGGTGACATTGGTTCACAAAACCATCAGGAAGAGACTGCTTTGGGTGATGGGCGCACGATGCAGTGTGCAGATGATGTTTTGTTGAGTTGTACACTTACAACCTGCTGACACCTTTTATTCCATTCGGGCAAGCCCACTTGTCACTCAAGTGCTCCCTCTTCTATCTACCCTTCTCAAATTCCAATCCCAATATCATGAATCCTGTTCTCCTTCCACTTTGCCCATTTCAAGTATCTTCTGAAGTCTAAATTAAAATTCACCTTCTTCATAAGGTCTACCAGAATCAATCTGAAGTCAGATTAAAGTTTCAGCCTTCTGCACTTCCAGGGTGTGGCTTGACCCTCCACAGGTCAGTCACCCTAACCTATCAGTATCCCCTTCCACTAACCCCTCAGCACTTTTTGCATGCATTTATAATAATAAAATCATTAATAGAGTGTCTTGCACAACCTACTTTATTTTGCAGTTGCTCTGTCACATAAAAATTTGTCCACATTAGTGCTATCTGTCCTTACTGGAAACCCCTAATGTGCTTTGTTTTAAAAATATGCCTAGCTTGCCCTTTACTCTCATCAGAACACTGAATAGAATCTTAAACACATATCTCAAAAGTGAGATTCCTTCCCTTTTCTGTTCCCTATCCCTTCTAAAAATTGAAGGGACACCTTTTTCACTCCAAAGACCTGGTTAGAGAAAGGGTGAGTGGCTGGAGAGGCCAAAAAAAATTTCACACAGCAAAAGGAGCCATCAACAAAAGAAAAAGACAACCCACAGAATGGGGGAACATATTCTCCGATACATCTGACAAGGAGGCTAATATCCAACATTTATAAAAAAAACTTAAAAAACTCAACACCAAAAAAACAATCCAATGAAAAAATGGGCAAAGAACCTAAATAGACACATCTCCAAAGTGGACACACAGATGGCCAAAACACTTATGAAAAGATGTTCAACATCACTAATCATCAGAGAGATGCAAATTAAAGCCACAATGAGATACCACTCCACACCTGTTGGAATGGCCATCAATAAACCAACAAACAAGTGCTGAGGAGGATGGTGAGAAAAGGGAACCCTGGTGCACTGTTGCTGGGGATGCAGAATGGTGCAGCCACTGTGGAAAACAGTTTGGAATTTCCTCAAAAAAGTAAAAATGGCACTGCCTTATGACCTAGCAATTGCACTTCTGGGAAATTACCCAAAGAAACCCGAAACAATAATTCAAAGGAATATATGCACCGCTATGTTCATTGCTGCATTATTTACCATTGCCAAGATATGGAAGCAACCCAAGTGCCCAACAATATACAAGTGGATGAAAATATGAGACATTTACACAATGGTACACTCCTCCATATAAAAATAATATTTTACCATTTGCAACAGCATGGATGCTTGCTAAGTGAAATAAGCCAGTCAGAGAAAGACAAATACCATATGATTTCACTCATATGTGGAATCTAATGAACAAACTGAACTAACAGGCAAAATAGAGACAGACTCATAGACAGAGAGCAGGCTGACAGCTATAGAGGGGTTGGAGAGTGGAGGGATCCAGTATGAAAGAAAAAGGACTCATAGACACAGACAACTGTGTGGTAATGATTGGGGGGGGCGGGCGTGGGTTGGTGGTGGAAGAGGGTATGCGAGGCAAAAATGGTGATGGAAAAAATGCAATAAAAAGTCAGTAAGGAAAAAAAAAAGAGATGGCGGCGATGTTTCTCACCATCAAGAAGGCGGAAAGTGAAAATTTGATAAAAGTCACGCCCTGGGGATGGCAAATAATTCCCCCACCTCCAGAATAAATGGGAAATGTGTGTGTCGGGAAGAGTGTGTGACAAAACCTGTCAAGTAAATTGAGGGAACAGGAAAGAGATCACCCAACTCCTCCAAACTAAGGAGAGTCTAGGCGCCACCTAAGGAAGACCCTGGTTTAGAACCCTAACTTCAGGCCTCTCAGGAGGCAAAAGGTGGGAGTGGGGGTATGTGGAAGAAAAAAATAACCGGCAGGTTGAAGAAAAAAAAAAGAGAAAAAGGGCGCGCTCCCGCGACTCAAGGAAACCAGCGCAGATCTCAGAAGCCCACTCCCCCTCGCAGTTCCTACGCCCCCTCCCCCGCTGAGGCGGAGCTGGGCGGAGTTAAGCGCTGAGGGCGGCAGTCCCGGAAGCACCATCCTCCCTAGGTTCCCTCGGTCCCACAGTCCCCAGCCACAGCTACTCAGGCTTTCTGCCTCTCTGACCTCCAGCTCCCCGGCTGCTGAAGCGTTACTCCTTATGCAGCCGCAGAAAATGGGGCCAAGTGCGGTAGCTCCTGGGCGAGAATTGCCCTCGCCGCGCTCCGCGCCACGGAACTGTCTTCTGAACTCCCCGCCTTACGCTAGCCGTCTTAGGCCCGGCACGCAGGCCCAAGGCTGGACTTTCACCCACTGTGGCGTGTCCTATTGGTTATTGGTCACCAGGAAATCCGGAGACCGAAATCCTTATCCTCATGGGAAATGTAGTTTGAGGTCGCTGGAGGCTCTTCTACCTGTGTAGAATCCAATATAGGCATTGGTGGAGAGACTTGGATGAAGACAGAGGATTGTGGGAGATGGAGTTGAGATGCTACTAGTTTCTACATGTACTCACAATTCCCACCATCCCCACTCACTGGTTGTGATTGTGCCCAGAGTTCGGACAGCGAAGGGTATGCTGGGTGTTGTAGTTTGGAGTGCACCGGAGAACAGAATCCCCCTTCTTGAGTTACGGGGTTGTGCTTGTGGGGGCAGGTGAAGGTTCTAGACTTATTTTACTGTTGGTTAAGCTAATAGCATTTTGGGGGAAGCACTTCGTATCGTGATTTGAAATTCTCATTAAGTTTTGATTAAGTGGCTTTATGGTATTTATGCTCTGATAAGCTTACGATTTTAACTGGTACTTTAAAACTGTTAAAATGTGTTCTGTATGAACCATCTGCATTAGAACCGCTTCAAAGGGTCTGGAAAAATGTATATTTTGTTTCTAATTGAGAGTCATATTTTTCCTTTGAAATGGTGTCATACATAACAAACATGGAAATGTGCTTTAAGCCAGCCTTAACCCGTAATGAAAATAAGCCTGCTTAACCCGTAATGAAGCCACGTTGTTGCGGTGAATAACAGTGGCCACATGTATTGCTGTAATGCAACAATTTAGAACCGATAGACAATACAACTTGAATAACAAAAAATAACTACATTTCCTTAAGTAACTATTGTTCTTTTTAGTAAAATTATGTTAAAAGAGGTAGATAAAGAAATAAATGCGGCACCTAAACATCTTTTAAAAATTTGAAGGTTGAGTAAAATGGTTATTTATTAGGGCTAATTTCACTTCTAACTTGATTTTTCTTTGTTAGAGATGAACCCTTACAGCTGAATGGAGCATCACTATGTTGCTACACTTCTACTGATGAGGACAACTGTTTGGTTAACAAATGGAATGAAGGGAAAGAAAAAGAAATTGCATTTTCCTAAGGTAGTTGCCTAAAATTTTAAAAAGAGAATTTAAGGTAGAAGAGGATTTTATAGATTCAATAGTTTATTCAACAAACTGCTTTGTGCAAGGCACTAGACTAAGCACTATTGACACAGAATTGGAAAACAGTCCACACTCTCAAGTACCTCACAATCTAAGTGGGGAGATAGAGTATACAATGTGAAATGTGCTCTAAAAAGATCTACATAGGCTTCTATAGAACCATAGAGAAAGAAAAATTCATTCCCCCTCCTGAGGAATTCATGCTTGAATGATGAGACTTGAAGAAGCAGTAAGATATTTATCAGATTTGGGGCAGGAGGGGTCCACCATATTCCACACAGAGAAATAAGGACATGAGAGAGTGTAGGGGACAGAAGAGGTTACATATTGCAGTAACTTGATCAGATATGAATAGGGATCATGCCAATGAGCTAAAAATTTAACCTGAAAGTGGTAAGGAACCATCGAAGGATTTTAAGCAAGGAAATGGTAGGATCATATGGATTTGTTGACACTTTGGCTATGTAAAATGAGGGAAAGGAAGGAGCCTATTGTGACTCCCAAACCCTGATTTGGAAGATTGAGTGTATGGTACTACCATTCATTGAGACAGGGGACTCAGAAAGAATTGCAAGTTTTGTAAGGGATAGGAGGAATTCTGTTTTGAACATTTAAAATTTGAGGAGTATGTGGAACATTTGGGTGAAGATGCCTGGTAGGCTGCAAGGAAATGTAGGTCTGAAGCTCAGGAGAAAAGTGTGGGTTGGAACTAAAATGTGGGAGACATCAGTGTACAGATGGCAATTAAATAAGTAAAAATGGATTAAATTTCACTTAGAAAGTGATTAGAGTAGTATTTTAACAGAACAAAGATTAAGTATGGAACCCTAGAAGGTAACAATATTCATGTAGTTGTTATAGGAAGAGGTACCTTCAAAGGAAGCTGAGAAGGAATAGCCAGATAGATGAACCAAGAGAAAACAAAGTTCAATTACTGGAATATAGCACAGAGATGTCAAATAAGAGGACAGAAGAGTAACAAGGAACTACTCATTCATTCACTCAACAAATATTTATTAATTATCTACAACATTCCAAACATAATTCTATATGTGGGGAATAGAGAAGTAGAAAAAGAAAACAAATAGCTTCCCTTCCCTCTGGAGCTTATATTTTATTAGGGAGAAACTATCAATAAACAAGATTAATAATTCAAATACTTAGCTGTGGCAGGTAATATTTCTGCAAGGCTTATTATAATATGCGGCTGTGTTTATACATACAAAGATGAGACTCTTGATCCAATGTTCGTAGAAAGTATGCTTGAAAATATATCCAGAAAAAATACTTGAGTATAAGAAGATGAATTTGTGAAACAGTGGTCCAGAGTAAATCTTTCTGACTAGATTTATAGATCAATTACTAGGCCAAGGTTAAGGCTCTATGGAGTGCTAGTGTACAGCTCAAATCCCGGCCAGTCATCAGGTTTATAAAGTGGAATGTGTTTGGTTTCAGTCTTTGCTTAGGTTAAGACTTAGTCAATCTGTTGCTATCTGTATAAGTCAGTGTGGATCCCTGGTTAGATAACCATGGAACCGAGTTTAGGGGTCATCTTGATATCAATGTTAGGCCCAAGTTATAGTCACGGTTCGATCTCTGACAAGGATCAGAAAGCATTTCTGACCAGTGTGAAAGCTCACTCTGAGGAATCCATTAATCCAATGTGACCCGTATTATGCTTCATTGTGAAGTCAGTGTACAAAATTTAGGACAGTTGTCCCTCAGTATCCACTGGAGATTGGTTCCAGGACTCCCTCTTGTATAACAAAATCCGTGGACACTCAAGTCCCATGTATAAAATGGCATTGTATTTGCATATAACCTATGCATATCTTCCCATATGCTTTAAATTATATCTAGATTGCCTATAATACTTAATACAATGTAAATTCTGTGTAAATATTGTTATACTATATTGCTTAGGGAATAATGACAAAAAATCTGTTCATGTCCAATACAGATGCAACCATCATAGACCAAACTACATAGTACACATCAGCAAAAATGAAACATTTTTTTCAAATATTTTTGATCCATGGCTGGTCGAATCCACGGATGTGGAAACCTCAGATACAGAGGGCTAAGTGTATTAAGATTTAGTCCATCTGTAGGAACAGGCCTCATTCTGAGATCACTGCTAAGGTCCAGTCAACCTTAGACCACTGCTAGCGTTAAAGTTCAGCTCAAGATTGACTTCATTTTCTGGTCATTGTTGGAATCACTTTTATTACTAGGTTTGGGAATAGAAAAGTCCAGCATTATAGCTCTGCCAGGAGTTACTGTTCATGCTAATTTTGTTGCCCTGGGAAAGACTAATTAAGAATTCTAACAGGATTTATGTTAAGTCTTGTCATCAGGTGAAGTGTTAACTACTGTTCGTGGTTAGAGTTTATTCTTGTTCCAGCATTAGGCTTCAGTCTGTAGCCAATCTTAAGGCACAGTTAGTGTCTAAATTTAATAGTCTGTTGCCATGTTAGGACATTACCAGTGATGTGCCCTAGAGTTTTGTCTTAGACCAAAGTTACATTTCATGTGTGGACAGTATTAGAATACAAATTGTGGCCATGATTTCAGCTATAGATATAAACAGGATTTGTGATGCTTATTTGGCCAGAGTAAGCTCAAGGTGTGGTTCCTGACTTCAGCCAGTGTCAGGGTTCTGTATTTGTCAGTAGCCCATATCAGGAATGGTCTGTGGAGCTAAGTCACAGTAGCCATTGTAAGTCATTCCATGGCCAGAGCATAGTTCAGTCGGTGAACCTGTGTTAGCATTTTTACTTGGCATGTATGCATTGATTCTGCTGGTAATGGTCCCATTTTGACTTTGTGTAGAGTTCTGTTCACCAAGTGCTGGTGTTGGTGCTATCTGATTAAACTTTTATCTTTCTATTAACACTATTGTTTTAAAAACGCCAGTATTGTTCCATATACAATATGTTTATTTTTGCTCATTTAGACAATTGAAGGAGGTTTATAATTATTAGTAGCTGTATTGAATGTCAGGACAACAATTTGTCAAACATATTTAGGTAGGTTCTTTAATAATTATATTAACTTTAGAGAGCTCCTGCTATAACAAATACCGTTGATTGATGAACACAATACCTTTAAAGCACCCTTTTCCCTTATTTTAAAATACAGACTCTAAAAGCCAACACTACTTTTCTCAGGTCTGTTTTTCATCAGTGAAGCACAAAAAGAAATGCTTCTACCTATGGAAAAATTATTTTCCTGATTAAAGGAGCAGAAATTATGGGCAATGACCGCTCTGGTTTTTTCAAAAGCTCTATTGAAGTAAAATTGATATACCAAAATTCCACACATTTGATGTATATATTTTGATGTTTGGACAGATGCATGTACCCAGGATACCATCAATACAATCAAGGCACTAAACATCTCAATCACCTCCAAAATTTTTTTTGCATTCTTTTGTGGGTTTCCCTTTGTGGAGGAACATTCAACATGAGACCTGTCCTTTTAACACATTTTAAAGTGCACAATACCATGTTTTTAACTCTAGGCACTAGGCACTGTATTGCAGAGCAGATCTCTAAAACTAATTTATATTGCAAAACTGAAACTTTATATTCAGTGAGCAATAACTCTCCATTACTCTCTCCACAACCAGCCCTTAGCAACCACCATTCTATTCTCTGCTTCTATGAATTTGACTATTTTAAACACCTCATGTAAATGGAATCATGTGATATTTGTCCTTTCTCTATTGGCTTTTTCACTTAGCATAATACCCTCTATGTTCATCTATGTTGTCACAACTGGTAGGATTTCCTTACTTTTTAAGGCTAAATGATATTTCATATTATGTGTATACAACATTTTCCTTATCTAGTCATCTTCTGATGGACATTTAAGTTTTTCCATATGTTGGCTATTGTGAATATTGCTGCAGTAAACATGGGGCCAAAGGTATCTCTCTGAAATACTGGTTTCACTTTCTTTGGATGTAAACCCATAAATGAATGATATTGCTGAATAATATGGTAGTTCTACTTTTAAATTTTTGAGGAATTTCTATATTGTTTTCCATAGTGGCTGCACCATTCTCCATACCCTGCAACAATGTATAAGAGTGACAATTTCGCCATATCCCCACCAACACTTGTTATTTCTTGCCATCCTAACATGTGCGAGGTAATTTCTCATTGTGGTTTTCATTTGCATTTCCCTGATGATTAGTGATGTTGAGTATCTTTTCACATACCTGTTCAACATTCGTATGTATCTTTGGAGAAATATCTATTCAGATTCATATGAATTTTATGATTCTTTTTCTATTTCTGTTCAAAATGCCATTGGATTTTCATAGGGATTTCATCAGATCTGTGGATCACTTTGGGTAGCATGTACATTTTGGCAATATTGAGTTTTCCAGTTCATAAACAAGGGATGTCTTTCCATTTATTTGTGTGTGCTTTAATTTTTCATCAATGTTTTATAGTTTTCAGTGTAAATGTCTTTCAACTCCTTGGTTAAGTTTATTCCTACATATTATGTTATTTTGATAGTATTGCACATGGAATGTTTTCTTAATTTTATTTTCAGATAGATCATCATTAATGTATAGAAATGCAACTAATTTTGTATCTGATTAAACTTTTACCACAGTTTAGGGACTACCAATGGCCAGGTTAAGGCTTATTATGAAGAAGGTTTTAGGGCTAAGAGTGTAAACATGTTTCTCAGATTGGCTTTTGACATTACAGATTCTACAAATAGCATTAGCATGAGAATGGACAACACATAGGATCCAGCTTGATTTCAGGTTTAGAGACTCAGGCTGGAATCAAGGATTTTGGTCTGGCTATTGCTAGGGTTTGAGTTCAGAGTGTTCATGTTCTGTTGGCAGTTTGGGACTTAGACTCTGGCTAGTATAGCAGGCATTCTGGTATCAGTAGGAGAGTTCAATCTGTGCTAATTTTTAGGGCCGCTACTGTGCCTAGTGTCATGTGTACATCCCTCCCCAATTTAGGACTAGGTTTCAGGCCAGATTGATTGCTCAACCTCAATTTGCTAGAACTCAGCCTGAGGCCAATAATATAGTGAACTTTATTTATGGGTTTAAGACTCAGTCCATGACAAAGGTTATTACTCAGTCTTAGCCTGTTTTTAGGTCTAATAATATGAAGATAGCTTTGATTCAGCCCTGTAGTGTTAGGAATTATTTTTCAGCCAGGCTTATGGTTCAGTGTTTGGGTCTCAGATTGTGGGAAGTACTACAGTCTTCCTCCCATGGCTGTACTCATATTGTAGCCAAGAATAGGGCTCAGATCTTGGCTATGGTAAGTTGCATCTGTTCTCAGGGTTAAAGTTAAAACTCTTGCTAGATTTCAAGCAAGTAACATGAAAAATATTTGTTTGGTTTTATCCTTAATTCATAATCAGGGTTTGGATTTAGTCTTTGGCCAATTTTGGTAAACAGTTCAGTTTCTGGTATGGGGAATTTGTCTGTGACTAGGGTTAAGGATTCAGCCTGGGGCTAGCATTTAGTGAGAGATAGAGTTTACTATGTCTCACAGACTCAGGATCAGCCATTAACCATATTGGGGGGTCAGTTTTATTTTTAGGTTGAAAGCTTAGGTTGGAGGTTAGGCTTATCTGTTCAGTCTGTGATGAGAATTAGAAATTCAGTCTGTGACCAGAGACTCGGTTTGTAAGCAGTTCAGAAACTATAAGATTTAGCAGCTAAATCTGTATCCAGTGATGGGGCTCAGTGTGTACCAGGTTTAGTTGTTTATTCGGTGGTCAAATTTATGAACACAGGACCTGGCCAGGTTTAGAACTTGGTCTTTGAACAAAGTTAAATCTCAACCTGTGGCTATGTTCAGGGTTCTTCTATCTGTGAGCAGGATTAGGGCATATGCTGTGGTCAGAATACATCCTCAAATTTGTAGAAGATTTGGTTTCACTTCTTGGCCAGGATTAAGGCACAGTCTTTGGCCAAGTTTAGAGTTCAGTCTCTGTACATGTTTTTGTCTCTGTATGAGGGTAAGTTTAGTAGTCATTCTGTTGCCAGTGTTGGGATCATTTTCTGGTTAGTGCTAAGTCTGTGGAAATTGTAGCTGGATTGGTTTCCAAGATCAGATCTCAGGCTTTGACCAAGTTAAGAGACTCAGTCTGTGGTTAGGGTTTAGAGCTCTGTCAGTATCTATGCTGAGCATTCATTTTATGGTCAGTGTAGAGTATTAAGTATATCACAGAGTTAGGTCAGTCTTTAGCTCAGTGTTGAGTCTCAGCCTGGAACAGGTTTAGGAACTATGTCTGATCATAGGTGTGATCTCAGCATCATGAATTAAGGGCTTATCAGTAGCTATAGTTAAGGTATGGGACTGGTCATAGGTACTTACTCTTAGACCAGACATTGATAATGAGTATGTAACTATACCCAGGGACTCAGTTTAATTAGGGTTAAAGCCTTGGAGTATGGCCAGAAAAAAGCTCAGTTTATGGTTAGAATTAAGATCTCCACCTGGGTCCAGGGTTTAGGGCTTGGTCTGAAACTATGGTTAGGTATCCAAATCAAGAGTTGGATGCTCAGGAACTTTATTCAGTGTTGGCAGCTTGGTCTATGACTAGACTTAAGAGAGCTGCTGCTCATCCTATGATCAGTAATAGTGGTTTGTTAATTATATTTGAATGAAGTTGTCACAAAATGGTTAAAATATAGAGGATTCCTGCAAACAAAATAGCAGGCATGATTCAGGAAAGGAAGCATGGAAAGAGGCTTATTATTGAATAAGGAACAGAAATGTCCTTGGCACCTAGAATTTTATGCTTAGGAGGGACGGGGGAAAGTCTGAGAGACTGAGGGAAAGGGGAAAATGGGTAAATAGAGAGCTGATACCCCAGAGAAATAGGTGCATACTTCCTGAAGGAGAGAAACCTGTACAAGTTTGTCTGGGTGGAAATAGTGCAAGTTGGAAAAATTTCCTAAGGATGAAACTCCCATTTGTTAAACTCTTCTGTCACATTCTTTGTGCCTATAATGGGCTTTCCTGACACCCCTTCTAAAGCATTCCTCCACAGTACACTAATCTCCATCAAGTTGTATGTTGAATAAATATTTGTAGAATGCAAACATATGTGTTTATTTCCACTTATATTCCTCCATCGAATCATCATGACAGTCCTTTATGATAAGTGTTCTTATCCCTATTATATAAATTAGGAAACCAGTTAAAGTAATTAAGTGGGTTGAAAGGGTCACAAAGCTGATTAATGCAGAGCCAGGTTTCAAGTCCAGTTTTATCTGGCTGCAATCTTCTAAGCCCTTTCCATGCCACCACTGGCCTACATTAAGTTCGTGAGATTTACATTTCACTTTCACCTCTTGACTACATACTTTGCCTCATTTAATTCTCACAATAACCCTGTAAAGTGGTTATTATTATTGTTGTCTCCTTTTTACAGTTGAGGAAACATGTTGAGAGAGGTTAAGTGATTTTTTTCTCATATAGCTACTAAATGGCAGAGCTGAGATTATAATCTAAATTATGTCCACTTCTCAGGAGAAGTTTTTCTCTGGTTTATCATGCTCCCTCAGAATACCTCAGCCTCCAGGAATGACATTTGATGGACATTTTGGACTTTGGTGCAGACTGATGTAGGGAAGGATTTAGTCGTAGGTATATGTTAGGCCTCCACGATGTCATTCGCTACAGTGATTTGAATCTGTGGGGGATTGAGATTGCATAGAATGGGGTGTACCATATGCTCCACGGGGGTATTTGTAGCGTTAGGTCACCCCTCCATGAGAATCACTGAGTGTAAAGTGAGAATTACTGATAATGTGTTATACATGTGAAGATTATAGGGGTATGAGAAAGGAGATGATCACTGTGGTAGGCCTCTATATTTTTGTCTATGGCCAAGGACCAGCTCTGCCAACAGTATTTCTAAGGAAACTTGCAGCCAACTTTCCATCATTTTCTCGCATTTATCTACAGTGTATCAGGCATCCATGTCTCCTCCTAGGAAGTTTGTGTACTGAGGTCAAGAGGGGTTGACTACATTTATGCCTTCAGTATGGCTGAGTCAGCTCTTACTGAACCTACAGAACACTACCAAGTATACAATCATCATAATGGGAGCCTTGAAAGGAGAAAAGAGAGAGAAAGGGGCAGAAAGAGTAGTTGAGGAAATAATGGGCAAAAATCCCTAATTTGATGAAATACGTGAGGTATACATCCAAGGATTCAACAAACTCCAAATAAAATTTAAAAACCCACTTTTGTTTTTCAGCTTTATTGATGTATTGGTGACAAAATTGTAAGTTATTTATTTATTTATTTACTTATTTCAATAGTAGCTAATATTTGAACATACACTATATTCCAAAGTTTCCCAAGTTTTCTACAGGAACAAACTCATTTAATTCCTAACAACAGCACTATAATGTATGTACTGTTATCAGCATTTAACAATGTTTCCCAGAGATGATAAATATCTTGCTCAATGTCACACAGGTTGTAAACTGTGGAGAAACAATCACAATATTCCAGATATACACAATAGCTAAAGGCTCTCCCACACCTACTATAGTAACAGGTTGTCTGTGGTATGATTTTACTGAAGTTCAATAATAACTAGCTTGTCCTGGAAGGGTTTTATACATAAATCATAAAGAATAATGATTTCATACATTCTCTTAATTGTCCTATGGTATAAATGTTCTGATAATCAGTAAATAAGGTGTTGAGAAAGGCAGTTTCATGCATGTAGTCTTTCAACCCCGACTTGGACACTTAGTCATGGGCCCTGGACTACATCAAAAAACTGTTAGAACCCACAAAGAAATAAGGTCAGAGACTACAAAACCACACACAAAAATCAGCTGTGTCTCTATTACATTAACAATGAACTATCTGCAAAATAAATGTTTTAAAATATATTTTATTGATTATACTATTACAGTTGTCCCATTTTTTTTTCTTCCCTTTATTCCCCTCTGCCCTGCACACCCCTCCCACCAGCATTCCCCTCCCATTAGTCCATGTTCATAGGTCACACATGTAAGTTCTTTGGCTTCTCCCTTTCCTACACTATTCTTAACCTCCCCCTGTCTATTTTGTACCTACCATTTATGCTTCTTATTTCCTGTACCTTTTCCCCTATTCCCCCCTCCCCCTCCCCGCTTATAACCCTCCATGTGATCTCCATTTCTGTGATTCTGTTCCTGTTCTAGCAGTTTGCTTAGTTTGTTTGTTTGTTTTTTTCTTTTTTGGCTCAGTTGTTGATAGTTGTGAGTTCGTTGTCATTTTATTGTTCATATTTTTGATCATCTTCTTTTTCTTAGATTAGTCCCTTTAATATTTCATTTAATAATGGCTTGGTGATAATGAACCCCTTTAACTTTACTTTATGTGGCACTTTATCTGCTCTTCCATTCTAAATGATAGCTTTGCCAGATAGAATATTCTTGGATGTAGGTCATTGTCTTTCATGACTTTGAATAGTTCTTTCCAGCCCCTTCTTGCCTGTAAGGTTTCTGCAAAAGAAATTTTTTTTTACAAAAAATACCATTTCCAACAGCATCAAAAACAATACTTAGAAACAAATTTAGCCCAAAAGTGAAAGATTTACACAATGAAAACTATAAAATGGTGAAGGAAAGTGAAGAAAACACAAAAGGAAAGCTATTCTGTGTTCATGGACTGGAAGAATTATAAACATGTCCATTCCATCTAAAGTGATGCATAGCCCTAAGCCTACTTGGTTAGAATATTGTTTCAATATGTCAAGGTTTCTGGTTCAATCCCTGGTCAGGGCAGATGCAAGAATCAACCAATGAATGCATAAATAAGTTGAACAACAAAAATTAATGTTTGTCTCTCTCTCTAAAATCAATTTAAAAAGTGATTTATAGACTCAATGCAATTCCTGTCAAAATTCACATGGACCCTGGCTGGTGTTGCTCAGTGGATTGAGTGCTGGCATGCAAAACAAAGGGTCGCTGGTTCGATTTCCAGTCAGGGCATATGCCTGGGTTGTGGGCCAGGTCCCCCATTGGGGGCGTGTGAGAGGCAAACACACATTGATGTTTTTCTCCGTCTCTTTCTCCCTCCCTTCCCCTGTCTCTAAAAATAAATAAAAAAAATCTTTTTAAACATTAACAAGGCATGTTTCACAGAAATTTTAAAAAAAAGAATTCCAAAATTCATACAGAATCACAGAAGACCCCACGAAGCCAAAGCAACCTCGAGAAAGAACAAAGTATCACAGTTCCTGATTTCAAGCTACTGTATAATGAAACCATAGCAAACAAAACAGTATGGTACCAGCATGAAAACAGACACAGGCCAATAGAACAAAATCAAGAGACCAAACTGAAGTTAAATAGTGAAGTAAGATAGTTAAAATGTACAATGTTATGATCTGATATACATATACATAATGAAATGTCTCCCCTCATTGGCTTAAGATATCCATCGCCTCACATGTCTTCCTTCCTTCCTCCCTCCCTCCTTCCCTCCCTCC
>PVJD01015029.1:0-17637 GCA_004026545.1 Mormoops blainvillei
GACTTCACACCCTCTAATGAACAATTACCCCTGATAGCTTGTGCTGGACAAGAGCTCCCTTTGCCTTCCACTTTAACTCCCCCACAGAAGAGTACATTTATTCTTCTGCTCTTAACCTTCTAAACCAAATAAATATTAAAACATTTTAATGCTTGCTCTGAAATTAGACACATTAATGCTGCAACAAAACATCTGGGCATTAGTCATTGTCATCAAAGATTGCTCCAATTCTTTTCTTCTTTTTTTTACTATCTATCACCGTTAGTGAGGGTGTCAAAGAATTTCCTTCTTTAAAATTACATTCTAAGATAATACATACTGACCCAGTTAACAGATGTGATAATAACTTCAAATCTCAAATATTCACTAAGGGAGGGAAAAGGGATAGGATAGGAGGTGTAGTTTTATCTGTTAAAAACAATTCAAAAGAAAAGTGTAAAATTTTTAACACCTAATAAATAAGTTTGAGAATACGTGTCACCTATTACATTATATATTATGTTTTCTTCTCTGTATGTTTAAAATAACTCATAACTTAAGATTGAAAAAAAATTATGTCTTCAACTAGACAAGTTAAATTGCAATAATAATGAGTTAGAATTTCCAACCCTTTAAATGTCCACTGTTCTTGCTTTGCCAATCTGATCCCCGATTAAGCTTTACCTTATCTTTTCAGTCCTGCTTCCAAACTGCCTGGTTAGTATCACTGCATAACCCATGAAACTGTTAGTCAGTTCCATTACAAAGTCACTCCAACCAGTTTAAGGCTGACACTCACTGTTGCTTAGCAATTTATCTCTCCACTTTAATTGACTATCATCATATCGTCCACTTGCTACCCTTTCTACTTTGCTCAGGTCTCAACACTTACCTCATTTTCTGCAGGATCTTTGCAAACTTTGACCTTTCCTAAGCTTCTCACCTTTAAGGGGATTTTCAAGATAAGTACCTTTAGTTCATACTTTCTCCTGCATTCAAAGTTTCCCAATCATTACAAGTGTAGTACCGTATTTTGGTATCTTGCTCATAAAATTAACAAGATTAAGGTTATACGTGTCCTATGACATTACAATTTGTCGAGCATCTAAGCATGGCACACAGACCCTAAGGTGTCTCCCTTCCACCAAAGATTGCCTAATTCCTAGTGTTTGTGTCTTTGTGTAATTATTTCCTCATCACGGCAGTAGAGACCTGTGACTTGCTTCTAACAAACAGAACACGGCAAAGGCGATGAGATATCACCCCCATGTTTACATTATGTCACAGAAGGCTCAGCCTTAGCAAACTGAAGTGAGATTCTCCTTGCCGTGTTGATAAAGCAAGCAGCCGTGTTGAGGAAGCCGCTTGACAAGGGACAGTGGGAGGCCCCCAGCCAACTGCCAGTAAGACGCCCAGGCCCTCAGTAGTACATCCTCAAGGAAATGAATCCAGTCAACCTGAATGAGCTTGGAAGCCGACTCTTCCCCAATTTTGTCTCCAGAAAAGACGCTGCCCAGCTCACGCCTTGGGTGCGGACTGTGAAACCCTGGGCAGAAGGGCCGGCTGAGCCAGGCCCAAACTCTTGACCCACTGAAACTATTACATAATAAACATATGTTGTTTTAACCTGAGTTTGTATAATTCATCATGCAGCAACAGAAAACTAAGACACTGGGTTAGAAATAAGGAAAAAAGGAAACAAAATGGAAGGGAGAAAAGGGAAAAGAAAGGTGAAAGATATGGAACTGTATCTTACTGGAGACACAAAATCAGGAGAAATATAGGATCCTCCACAAGAGAACAACTGGCACAAATATCAAGCATGAATAGTTGAAAAGAACTCCCCTTGAGGTGCTACTGCTGGAAATGGAGAGTTTAATGATGTAACACAGAGAGTATCGTGGTTTGTTCCTACTTAATAGTGAAAAGTAAATACATATTCAATTTAGGACTCAGCCAGCAAAAGCACTAATAAAGATGAAACCTTTACTACGTGCCAGTGCTGTGCTAAGTATTCTGCATTTATTGTCTCATTTGACCCTAAAAACAACTTATGAGGTAGGCACCATTATGACTACATTTCAGAGACGTGAAAATTAAAGCATATACATGTCAAATAATCTGTCAAGACCACACAGCAAATAATAGATGGTGCTAAAATTAAACTCCAGCCCATCTCATTGCAAAGTCTTAGCTGTTAACCATCACAGCAGTGAGGGGAATGCACACGAGAGAGTGCTACGTGGGAAAGGGAAGCACAGGCCACTAGGACAGAAATGAATGGGATAACGCAGAGGCAGGCACAGAGCAACAGCCAGTCATTTCAGGGGTAAGAAGAAAGCATGTTCCAACATTTTGCAGGACAAAATTAAATAAACACTTTCCACAGTATCACTGGGAGGAAATCACTCTAAAACTGATCTTTAAGCAAATAAATTATATCCCTGGGCAGAATAGTGGGCAAAAATATTGTGTAACACAGAAGAGGAGGGTCAGTTAAACTTGGCCAACAACAGAAAATTCAAACAGGACTAGAACAAAAACTATTTCTCTGGCTAAGGGTTTATCACCAAGAAACTATACATTTATATCAAAAGCCACTGTCTACTTTTATACTTTGTGGTATTGAAATACCTTCCTTAGCTACCTCACCAATGCTGCTGAGTTCACATCCCTCAAGAGCTTCAAGCTGCATCAGTGCATCCAGCTCACAACCATGTTTTTTTCTTTCACAAAAGACAAACATTGCTGAGGCATTTAAGTACTTCCAGTGGCATTGGATCCATCATCAAAAGGATGCTTTCCAGAGTGTCAAGCACTTATTGATTTCTGTGTCTCTCTAGTGTATGATAAAAGACTCTTCTCACGGACACTGTGCGTTATTGTGATGGAACAGTTCTCAGCTGCTGAATGCCAGGTGAGCAGCTGCATGTCACTGGTCAGGATTTCTGATTTGCCCCCGGATGTGCAGTGGTTGGTCAGCAGAAAACATGTCTCAGAAATATGGTGTCAGAAGTTACACAATGCCTTTAAGGTATCCTAACTAGAGCCATGACAGCAAAAACCACATCATATTCCAGTAGAATCTTTATGAACTTCATTTTTTTCTCTCCCTGATCCTGTGTGGGATCACTTACTGCTCATTTGGGCCCCCACCCCGGTTTTCGCCCCCAACCAGAACTCTTGATCTGTTCTTACCTATTCCATTTTGTGTTCCTAACTCAGCTGTCCCTCTTCTAACTAGACATGATTCTGTCCCAAACTCTGCTCTACTGAAACTTCTCAAGTCAAAGGTCACTGACTATATCTTTAGTAGGACAATTACAATAAAAAATTTCCTGTAGCTCTTAGTACACCCCTTTGCAAGTTTGACACTAGTGACATTTCCTCTTTTTTAAAATTGTTTTTCAGTTTCCCTTACATTGCTCCTCTCTGTTTTTTTCTTCTACCCTTTACTTCTCCTGCTTACCTCTCTCCTCTATGTATTCCTCTATCAATTGAATGTATTCCCAAGATCTCTAACCTCAGTCCTTACCCCATCACCCTGGGATTTTAGCATCCATGCCTATGACATCAGTTCCCAGGTCTGTCTCTCTTGCTCAAAACATTCAGCTGAGTTGCCTATTGGACATTTCTTCCTGGATAACCAATGAGAAACTCAACTTCCATGTGGAAAAATCTAAAATCTCTTTTCCCAAAGTCAAAACTCACTTCTGTATCCTCAGTGAATGATCCCATTAAAGAGTCAAATATTTGCACCTAGTATTTGAGAGTTTATCCCTGTCTGTCATTTACTCCATCAAATTAGGCTCCAAGTCCCAAACTATCTCAAGTAGTGTTTCAATGATTCTTGAATCTATTCCTTCCTCTTAGTTTCTCAGCTAACTCAGTTTAGGCTCTCATCCATTTCTCCCCCAGATTTCAGCACTAACCTCTAATGGATTTCACTGCCTCCAGTCTTGCCTTTCTCAAATACATTTTCCCTTCCTGTACCAGAATAATCTTCCAAAAATATAAATCTAATAAGTTAATTCATTAAATAAAATCCTACAATGGCTCTCAAAACCTTTCAGGAAGTGATTGAAAGTTTTTATTTAAACCTAAGACTCATTAATTATTTATCTCCTACCTAGTTCTCTAACTCCATCTAGAATTCCCTAAACAAGCCCCTCTTTTCAACTACACAGACTATTTCTAAATCTTTGAATGTATTACTAAGCCTCTAACTAGAACAGACTTCCCCATCCCAAAACTCCATTTTTTGTCTAGGTAATTCCTATGTAACCCTCAAAACTCTGCTAAGATGTCTCCACTTCCTTGAAACCATTTCTTTTTATCCCTCCACTTCCAGGTCTGACTTAGTTCCCTTTTCTGTGCTCCTCTGTCAGGGCATTTATCGTTACATCCCACTGACAATGAGATTCCTAAAAACAGGAACTGGTTCATCAATCTGTTCCTAGCATTCAGCATAATGTCTGGCATGAAACAGGCATTTAATAAATGTATTTGTAAAAGCAAAGGGAAAGAAGAGAAAAGGGGAGTTGGGTATATTTGAAAAACCTACCTTAGAAACTGAATTTCAGAGTGATTAATGGGAGACAAATGTAACTGGAGAGTTAACGGCCTAACAACTGTGCCCCACCTAAATTAAGCAAATTCTAGAGCTGCTTGACATCAATTAACAAATTGAAATGTGACTTGTAGATCAGTCTGCCTCCTTCAAGTACCCGTTGATAAAAATAGCTCCAAGATAACACAAATTCTGTTCTTGCCACATCCTATAGGAGATTCTTAATGGTAAAATTAAGCAACTAAAGGGGCCTGAAGAAGGGTCTTGGGGTTTAAATAAAGAAGCATTAAACTGAAACTTCCCAGGGTCATTTCATCCCAATCAACTCAGAATTGATTGGGATGAAATCAATCTTTACTAATACCAGAGATAGTCACTCCAAATTCATTGTGGCAATTATTATTACCTGTGTGAGAATATTTGTATGGTTGTGTATGGTTCTGTGTCTGTGTCTATTTATTATTAGATTGTGTCTATTTAATTATAGAGTCATTCAGGATTACTCTATATTAATAGATGTGTTGAAAATTAAATAATGTTTCCTTTTGTACTTTGTTCTAAACCTTCCTCACCAAGGCTTTGCACACACAGAAACAATATCAGCCTTTTTATTTCATTCCCAATTTCCAACTTAGTAAATTGCCCAGAATTGCTTGCCCTTAGCTCAATCCTACCAAAAGGAACCATTTTTTTTTCTCTTCTTTAAATAGCCTCCACCAGGTGATTCCTCTAGATCTATTGTGTTAAACTTCTTATAATCAATCCCCCAACCTTCAAACTATGAAGTTATCTTTAAGCTCTCCTTTTCCAACAGTCATGTGAAATCGATATAACCTGGCAGCCAAGGAGAGTGGACTGGAATATTCATGTGTGACCAATAGTGACCTCACTGTATTAACCAGGGGGGGCAGTAGACAATGTTGAATGAGCATGTGTACTATGTGGCTGTTGCATTCAAAATGACTAAACAAGTAAGGTAATGAACCTGCAACAAATTTTGCGTTAAGCTTGAACATTCCTCTGTGGAAACTATTCCGATGATTTAGAAGGCCACAGCTATGGGCAACTGGTGATTGGCAGTTTCATCACAACAACATGCCTGCTCATGCATCATGTCTCATGCAGTGCTTTTTTTTGGCAAAACATCAAATCACCCAGGTGACTTACCCCGCCCCCTACAGTCCAGATTAGGTGCCCTGCAACTTCTGGCTTTTCCCAAAACTAAAATCACCTTTGAAAGGGAAGAGATTTCAGACCATTGGTGAGATTCAGGAAAATATGATGGGGCAGTTGATGCTGACTGGGAGAACTGAATGAGGTCCCAAGGTGCCTACTTTGAAGAGGACTAAAGCTTATTGTCCTATGTACAATGTTTCTTGTATCTTGTATCTTCTGCAATAAATGTTTCTATTTTTCAAAATACATGGCTGGATTCCTTCTGGACAGTCCTTATATACAAACATATTCAATCAATTGCCCAGCCCTAAATTAGATATGTAGATATCAAATATCTAAAATTCATCTTAAATTTGTATCTAATTCTTTATTCATATTAACGCCATCATAGATCAGGTCCATGTTTCCAAACTATACAATGTTTTTCTAATCTACACTATACTTTTTTTTCTAATCCTTACTATTGTCTAACAGTATGAGCTATACCATTTTCTCATCTATACCATTGCAACAGCCTTTAGTCCTTTTCCACTTCATTCAGTGTTACATTGCTGCCAAAATAATCTTCTTAAATCTATGCCTCGAAAGCACAGCTCTGATTGTGTCACTCATGACACTTGTAAGAATAACAAATGAAGATAAGATGTCACATTTCAAAATATTTTTGAAATTCACAATTGCTTACTTAATAAAACCTGAGTGTCTTGTCATGGCATTCAGTGAATTTTAGGATCATAAAACTGCTAAAAAGGAACTTAAATATGGTCTTCTACAAGGCCCCCCAAGCTCTATCCCCAAGTATCCTTTCCTATCTAATCTTTTTCTCTACCTTTAAAGAGTCCTATATGCCAGTCAGATTAAATTGATTATTGTTTAACATTTATGCCTCCATGACCATTCTCAAACTGTTTCTTCTGCCTGGAATTCCTTCCCCTGAAACCTGTCTGTGAAAATGTACTTACCTTTCTAAGTTCCAGATCAAATGTTCCCCTTTCATTAACATGTTCCTGATTCTTGCAAATTAAAAATATCTCTCTTTTAAATTTTTACAACTCTGCTTGAATATTTTCTTAAGCACTAGAGCATTCCACCCTATATTATAAATACCATAAATATTTCCCATCACTGTCACTTGGCTTGAACTTCCAAAGGATAAGGACTGTAGCTTATTTATTTTTATCCCCTCTGAATATTTTCTCTTACCCTTTAGGGAAAAAAAATTACTATGTGTAAGTTATTTTCTCTGTTCCAAAAAAAAAGGAAGTATTTATAGAAGTAAAAATTATAATACTTCAAACTAGGTTTTACATTTTAATTACCAACCACTGGAATTTTTGCAGGGAGAGACTAGTTTTGAGCCCTAGATCTATACCAAGTAGTAAAGATGTCAGATTAGTAAACAATTTTATTCAATAAATATTTATAAAGCATCTACTATCTGTAAGAAGTACTATGTCAGGTGTTTAGGAAATGTAAATATACAATTTTCTTCACTAAGAACATAGGCCTGCCCTGGCTGGTGTGGCTCAGTGGATCAAGTGCCAGCCTGTGATTTGAAAGGTTGCTGGTTCGATTCCCAGTCAAGGCACATGCCTGGGTTACAGGCCAGGTCCCCAGTTGGGGGTGTGTGAGAGGCAACCGATCAATGTATCTCTCACACATCAATGTTTCTCTCCCTCTCTTTCTTTCTCCATTCTCCTCTCTCTAAAAATAAATAAAATATTTTTTTTAAAAAAAGGTCATAGGCCTATGAGGTAAAACAAAATTTGACATAATTGTAATACCAGCATAAGTGCCATAGGAGGGAAAAATCTGCCATGGAGATTTAAATAAGTGCAAGGCTGGGGGGGAGTCTCTGTAGAAGAGTAGGAAGCGCATGGACTTGGAAGTTATTCAAGCTGGTCTGGATCCTGACTGACTTCTTATAAGTGGTACAGTCATGGGCAAAACATTTGATTACTCTAGGTCTCAGGTTTCTCATCTGTAAAATGGAAATAATACCTAGTTTTGGCTAACATTCCCAAAACCCAGTAAGAGCTCAGAAAATAATACCATCCTTCCTCGTTTCCTATCGGTCTAAGAAGAGGCCAAAGATAACCACAGCTCTGGGTTAACTTTAGTTCAAAGTGTCAAATTTGAAATGATGTGAATCCTCTCACCACACTTCAAAATGACATTCCTAGAAGATAAAATAAATCAGTAGTAATTAAAAGCTACAGTTCTGGAGCTGTGACATAGCCAGGACCAAATCACTGAAAAAACTACACATCTCTTTGTAGATGATCATTTTCATTTGGGGTAGTAAAATCAAGTGCTATTAATCTAGTATATGAGTCAGTTCTATTTGGTTTCTCGTGATTTATAAGTAAGGCCATATCTCACAATTACAAATATGTTTCAGCCTTGAAAAGTTCCCAACAAATTTACTATCTTTCTCAAATGGATGCTTTCCTGACAGAATATAGGTTTTCATCCTGTTATATTGGCAATGAGCAATATGGGTTTTGAAAGTCCAGTAAAAGCACTAACATGGATGTTTTATAAGACTTCAACATACCATCATTACTTCAACAAAGTCCATTTTTAATAAAAAGTATGAGTCTTCCCGTTCCCAGCTTCCCAGCTCTTCTGAACCCCTTTAAGCAGCACAAGCTTCCCCGAGTATCAGAGAACCAGGCCTTCTCCAGACTGCTAGTACTGCAAACCCAAGGTCACATCAAACTCAATCACAAACTTAACTACCTTTTCCAAGTCTGTCATTGCTATCAATGCCATGGCCTTCAAGGTCTATGGCAACCCTAAACCAGGAGTTATTCTGAGTGAGGGTCAAAGAGCCCTCAAATTCACTGTTCCTTTGAAAGGAGACAGGAAATCTGGATCCTAGATCTTAATCTGCTCTCAGCTGCCTGATTACCCACTGTCAAAGGTACCAACTCAGATTGATGCAACTCTCATGTATCAAACTCTTGTGTATGCCAGGAACTCTGCTAAGTATTAAGCATAAAAACACAAATAATGCAAGGGATGGTTTTAAGTGCTTATAAAACTTGAATGCTTGCAAAATGGAAGTAAGCCAGTTATGTTATAGGCATGTTTATTTTTAAGTAAAATAAAATAAGACTTCATACCAAGGTGAAGAGTAGCTTCAGAGGAGTTGTCAAGGGAAAAAACTTTGAGAAAGATGCACATGCTCTCCAGCCCATGGTGTCTGGACTGAGGAGCCAGGTCACACGCTTGAGCTCATCACCGTCCTTTATTATCTGGGCAGCTCTCTCCTGTGCCCTGTTCTGAACATAATATAACAATGTGGTCCCTGCCCTCAAGGCTAACAACTCAGGCCAGAGAGACAGCTTGCTCTGACACACTCCTAAATAAGCTTCAAATATACAAGAGAGGAGGCAGATCGAATCTAAGGAAACAGAAACAGAAACACAGTAAATCTATGATGACTAACTGACCTAACTTATGACCTACAGAAATCATTTTTCTTCCAAAGACAACTAATGCACTCATAGTCACCACTGTGCCAAAACAAGCAGCTTGAAAAATCAATTTATCCCAAACTGATATATGATCCAAACATAATATACTTTTAAATAGCTTTGAAAATATTTCCGGTCTAAGAGAATTTGCATATGCTTAGATGAGATTTGCAAAGCACCTTAAAAATACTTCATTAAGTCAACAAATCACTATTGAATTCCTGGTATATGCACAAAGCTGTGCAAGGTTTTAGCAGGCATAAATAAGAAAGCTCTGCCCCTGAGGCATTTGCTGTCAAAAATAAAATTTACAAAATTAGAACCTGATATTTATTACTTGCTTCTGCTTGCATACATTTATCCTAATTATATAATTATATGCAATCATCCTTAAAACAAAAGGGAGACTGAACTGTATTCTCGGAAAGCTCTCATCACACAAAATGAAGAAAAACAAAAGTCATTATGTGAGCCAAATGATAGAAGCCAAAAATTCAATGTAAACTATCACTACCAAAAAAGACTACAAAAGGAAACCATAAAAGGCAACTTAGAGAACAGGCTGGCAGCTGTTGGGGGACAGTAGAGTCAGGGGAAGGTGCTGGGTGGCATGGGGTGGAGTGGAAGGATTGAGCAAAAGAGAAAAGAAATAGAGAAAATAACTTATGGACAGGGTCAACAGTGTAGTGATTGCCAGGTGGAGGAGGGTGGGGGAAGTGGGGAGGATAAATGGTCATGAAAGGAGAGTTGACTTGAGGAGGCGAACACAATGCAATGCACAGCTGATGTGCTGTGGAATTGTGCAGCTGAAACCAGTATAATTTTGTTAACCAGCATCACCCTAATAAATTCAATAAAAAAGAAACAATAAGTGGTAAGCATATACTATATAGTAAAAAATCTTAATGGGTGAAGTATTCTAAAACTTAAGGCGTGAAAGAAGCCTGAAGGATTATCTAATATAACTCCATAACTTTATGGATTTAAATAATAATGATTATTTTTAAGTAATAATGATTTTTAAACCCACCAGATACCCTACTAATTAGTGTCAAAGGAGACTTTGGTCCTTTGTCACACACCAAAGTATTTGCTTTCTCCACCATATATGCCAAAAATACTAGCTTATATTTTAAAAAGCCTCCAAGCATTACATCTTCTGTTTACACTGTAACTACAATAGCACAGAAGAAGACAAAGGTGCTTTGACTGTGTTGGCCAGTGAGATGTCGTATCATTGGCCATTGCCATAGGGTATTTCTCTAAACTGCATCCACAGGAATGGGGGATGGGACGAGTTGTCACGGCGCAAAGCCCACTCCTTTATTCAGTGAAATATGCACCCGTCAAATTCGCACTGCCCTAAGAGGTAGAAATGCGGTGATTCTTGGTTTCATCATCCCTTGGATTAAACACTAATTCAAGGGCCTCACAGACTGTGGCCATCTTCTCATGCACTTGAACTGAGGCTTCTACCTATGCCAACCACCTACAGTAAGTGAGGGAGGCCAGTCTGGGCGCTGCAGCCGGATGACAACTGCTTCCGTGCCATTTCCAAAGCCCTGCGGCCCTGCACTTGTATGGCTGTTTCTGTTTAGTAAACTCTTTTACAAGGCGGACGTCCTTTCTACTTATTTCTTTGAACCACACAGCAAAACTCCTTCTCTGATTATCCTGAGTTGCTACACCACAGGGCATTGTGCTGCTGCCTTCAGGCACGGGAATGGTTCTTTTATTGCAAATAGCATTGATTCTAAAAAGGAAGATCTGTCTCCCTTTGACTTCCCTCTTCTTTCAGCCTATTCTTCCTGCTCCACCCGCATCAATACATTCCAACAGCTCAGATTACCGCTCTTGAAAATAACCAGTCTTTCACCTTTATTGTCTCCAGTCTCCTCACTCAGCCTATTCAAATTCAGTCTTGTGCTTATCTTCAATTTTAATTAAATATCTATTCACACTTGGCATTATGGAAGATAGGTGCATAGCTAAATAAATACAAATATTCTCCACACTCTTACATAGTTATTAACAGTCTTTGTGGAATAATGTTACAAATATAACCCTCATTTTCACCCACCAAAAAGTGTCATCATATCACAGATATTTTATAGTGTAGTAAGTAGGCACATTTTAATTTCAAAATTTTATGACATTTAATGAGGTGATCAGAATCACCCCAAAGTACTATAGAAAAACAGGAGAGAATCACTGACTGAAAACTTTAGGTAAAGGCAGATAATGGTATGGATTACACTCTGTGTTTATTATATACATAAACTGAACTATGTGAGTAAGAAGATTGAACCAGAGAGAGAATTCTAGGGCTCACTTCTAGTTTCCTAGTTTTCAGTGTAGAGCTTTGTAATGTTAATAGTGTCAATTCATTTTCTTACCTGAGGTTTAATTATAAAAAATAAATAAAGCATTAATCCAAAATATCAAATCATACTAGGGTTATTGTATCATCATTACAAGTTGCTCAATGGTACTTCCTGATCCACAAGCCCCATTAACAGCTTCTCAGGTTCTGAAAGCCTGGCACAACTCTGTGAAGGTCATCATTTCCATCCTATTCAATTCAGAATAGCAAAGTGAAACTTTCCTAGAGACTGTCACATAAGTGCCAAGAGTAGGGACACAGTGCCCAGAAAACCTGAGTTGTAGCCCCAACTCTGTCACTTCCTAGTTGTGAGACCTTGGGCCACAGGTAGGACTAACTATAGGACTCCTTGTGATTTATATTTCTCACCCCCAAAATAGGGATAAGAATAGTATCCATGTAGGTTGTCATAAAAAATATATATGTTGTCATATATAAATCACTTAAATCAATATTTAGCACATTGCAAATGCTCAGTAAACTTATCGGAATGATAAATATTGTGATAGGGAATGATCTCGGGGAATATTTTCGTGTGTCAACAGTCCCCCATCTCACAAACACATGATACTTGATAATGACTTCACCACCAGTTTAGAATTGTTACAAAAGTGTTGAGTTTAGATTATTGTTCAGGAAATTATTTGTATTAATGAGAATGAGTTATAGATAATAATGTATATGAGCGGACCCCAAAAAATCCTGAATTATCTTCTGAATGGTGGGCCCCTTGTAGTACAGACTTCCCCTGTTGGGTGAGTATTCTAGGAACCCATCTGTATCAGTGTACTAGCTGGCATTGTTGTAAGAGGCTGCATTTGGCTTCAGTGATTTTTTGAAGGTTTTCAACATATTTGCCCATTTTGTTATAGGTGATTTACTAGCACACCTGTCCATACCACTGTGAGTGTTAAGCAGTTTTTGACCAAAAATAGCATGACCTCCATTCCCTACCTTCCCTGTTTACCTGATCCCACCCAGAGCAAATTTTTTGGTTTCCCCAAATGAAAAAAAGTCTTCAAAGAGAGACATTTTGCCAACATGGAGGAGGTGAAACAAAGAGAGGCAGAAGCACTAAAAGACATCAAAATTGACATTTGATGGGTGTATTGCATCAAATGGAGAGTACTTTGAAGGTGACTGAAGTTTAAACATGTAAGAATAAATACAAGGTATTTTATAAATAAATTGTGGGGGTTTTGGGGCACCCCTCATATACACCTGTGGACATATCTGATAATTTCTTGTCTAAATTCTAAGAGCTGAAAGCAAATTAGCTAAAACTGTGAAAGAATTGGAAGGCAAAGATAGCAACCAAAGTTAAATCATCTGTAGCTCTTTGAGCACTGGAGATTCAGAGAAAGGGGAGGGGAGATGTCACGAGACCAGTGCAGAGCCTACCTACTCTCTCTAGTGGATCTGAGAGCTGAGATCCATATTCCAAAGTTATGACTATGTCATAAATGTACCTTTTACATGAATAAAACCTGTAAGCCAGTCATGCCAAGATGCACCAAATATTGAGTTCACTTTCTACCTTGGAGTTTCTACCTTAGAGCACCTCCTTCATCTACTCAATCAGGCTGCTTCATTCCCCAACCAGAATATCAATGGAGAACAGGTTAACTCTGGAATCCCATCATAACCTCCATCATTTGAGACAGTCCTAAAGATGAAAGGTGAGTGGAACAGTAAAACTGGTGAATTTACTAGCCTTGTTGGTAAAAGAGTAGTATAGTCAGGGAACTACTATTAAGAGAAGAAGGCTTTGAAATTCAAATCTAACACAAATTTTAAAACAATTTTTACAGCTGTCAGGTAAAGAAGTATTTTATCAGTGCTTACTTCAGCAGCACATGCTAAGATTGGAACAATACAGGGAAGATTAGCATGGCCCTTGTGCAAGGATGACAGCCAAATTTGTGAAGTATTCCATGTTTTTAATCTTTGCTCAATTGCTATTGACATTGCTGATGTGGTATGCGACTATTTTTGCTGGCATGGGTTTGGCTTTTTGGGTAGTATTGCTTTGTTAACCAGCACCTGTACAATAGATTACAAGGTGTGGTGGGGGTGTGACTCCCAGTCAGGCAGCTGGAGGGGAGAACCCATCAACAAATGGGCCACAAATAATCAAAGCCCAAGTATGACAAGACAGCCCACATAAACTGAATAAAGGGTGACCCTAGAGCATCCAGATCAGGAGATTAAAGAGGCTGCACGACTGAGTCCCACAGAACCCTGACCATAGAAGTCCACCCCACAAAGACAGGCAGGCAAAGCAGAGCAACCTGAGATGCAGAAACAAACTAAAAGAGTCACCTAAAATGGGGGCAAAGAAAGAACCCCAACTGAAAGGAATGGAGAAATCCCCAGAAAAAAGAACTATGTGAAATTGAGTCAAGCAATCTATCAGACATAGAATTCAAAGTAATGGTTATATCGATACTCAAGGAACTCGGTGAGAACTACAAGAAACTTAATGGGAACTACAGCAGCATGATAAAAGACATAGAAACTATGGATAAGAACCAGGAAGGAATGAAGAATATAATATATGAAATGAAAAACAGACTAGAAGGAATTAAAAGCAGGCTAGATGAAGCTAAGGACTGATTCAGCGAGCTGGAAGACAAGGTAGAAAGAAATACCCAGTCAGAGCAACAAAATGGAAAAAGACTCAAAAAGAATAAGGATAGTTTAAGGGAACTTAAGGACAGCATGCAACATAATAACATTCACATCATAGGGATATCAAAATGAGAAGAAAAGGAGCAAGGGATAGAAAACCTGTTTGAAAAAATAAGGACAGAAACTTCCCTAACTTGGTGAGGAAAAAGTCACACAAGTTCAGGAAGTAAGGAGGCTGCCAATCAGGATGAACCCAAAGAGGCCAACTCCAAGACACAACAAAATAAAAATGGTAAATTTTAAAGGCCAAAAGAGAATCTTAAAGGGAGAAACAGCTAGTAACATAAAAGGGCTCTCCATTAAGGCTATCAGCTAATTTCTCAACAGAAACATTACAAGCCAGAAGGGATCAGCATGATATATGCCCAGTAATGAAAAGCAAAGGCCTGCAACCAAGATTACTCAACTCAGCAAGGTTCTCATTTAAAATAGAAGGTGAAATAAAGAGCTTCCCAGACAAAAGAAGGTTAAAACAGTACATGTCCACCAAGCAAACACTGAAAGAGATGCTAAAGGGATGGCAATAAAAAAAAGAAAGAGAGAGAGACAGAGAAGGATAAAGAGAGAAACAAAGCTATAGAAAAAATGGCAATGAATAAGTACCTATCAATAGTAACCTTAAATGTAAACAGATTAAATGTTCCAATCAAAAGACATAAGATAGATGAATGGGTAAGAAAACATAACCCGCATATATGTTGTCTAGAAGAGACTCACCTCAGAACAAAAGACCTACACAGGCTGAAAGTGAAAGGTTGGAAAAAAATATTCCAAGCAAATGGACAGGGGAAAAAAAAACATGGTAGCAATACTTATATCAGACAAAATAGAATTCAAAACAAAAGTCAACAAAAAGGACAAAGAAGGTCACCACATAATACCTAAAGTAATAATCCAATGGGAGGATATAACCCTAGTAAACATATATGCACCCAACGAAGGAGCACCTAAATATATAAAGAAAATCTTGGAGGACTACAAGATAGATATTGAAAACAACACAGTCATCATATGGGATTTTAATACCCCACTGTCAACAATGAATAGATCTTCCAAACAAAGAATCCACAAGGATATTGTGACACTGAACAACACTCTACATCAAATGGACTTAATTGATATATACAGAACCTTTCATACCAAAGGAGCAAAATATACATTCTTTTCAAATGCACATGGAACATTTTCAAAGGCAGATCACATGGTAAGACACAAAACAAGCTTCAACAAATCAAGAAAATTGAAATCATATGAAGCATGTGCTTAGATCACAATGGATTTAAACTAGAAACCAACATCAAGGGGAAAACTCAAAAACCTTAAAATACATGGGAACTGAATAACATGTTATAAATAATGAATGAGTCAACAATGAGATCAAGGAAGAAATCAAAAGAATATGGAAACAAATGAAAATGAACACACAACAACCCAAAATCTATAGGACACAGCAAAGGCAGTACAGAGAGGGAATTTCATGGCAATACAGGTCTACCTAAAAAACATAGAAAAATCTCAAATAAACAACCTAACCACATGTCTTTAGAACTGAGGTATGACAACAAACAAAGCCCAGGGCAAGTAGAAGGAAGGAAATAATCGAGATCAGGGCAGAATTAAATGATATAGAGACTAAAAGAACAATTCAAAAGATCAATAAATCCAGGAGCTCCTTCTTTGAAAGATAACCAAAACTGACAAACCTTTAACCAGACTCATGGAAAAAAAAGAGAGAGTATTCAAGCAAATGAAATAAAAAATGAAAGAGAAGTTAACAACTAATACCACAGAAATACAAAGGATTGTAAGAAATTACAATGAACAACTATATGTCAAGAAGTTTGACAACATAGGTGAAATGGACAAATTTCCAGAAACACACAATCAACTAAAGCTGAAACAAGAAGAAGCAAAAAGCCTGAATAGACCAATAACAACTAGTGAATTCAATGAAGTAATCAAAAAACTCTCAATCCTGGACCAGATGGCTTAAAGGTGAAACTTACCAAACATTTAAGGAAAAACTAACTACTATCCTTCTCAAAAATTCAAGAAGAGGGGAAACTCCCAAACTTTTTTTATGTGGCCAGTGTCATCCTAATTCCAAAACCAGGTAAAGGCATAACAAAGAAAGAAAACTCCAGGCCAATATCTCTGATGAACATAGATGCTAAAATCCTCAACAAAATACTAGCAGTCATGATTCAGAAATACATTACAAGGATCATACACCATGATCAAGTGGGATTCACCCCAAGGATGCAAGGATGGTACAATATTTGCTAATCTATAAACTTAATATACCACATAAACAAAGTGAGGACAAAATCACATGATTGTATCAATAGATGTTGAAAAGGCATTTAATAAAATTCAGCACCCATTTATGATGAAAAACACTCAGTAAACTGGGACTAGAGGGAGTATACCTCAATATAATAGAAGCCATTTATGAGAAACCTACAGCCAACATTATACTCAACAAGCAAAAACTAAAAGCTTTCCCTTCAAGATCAGGACCAAGACAAAGAACAAAGGTGTCCACTTTCACCACTCTTATTCTATGTAGTACTGGAATTTCTAGCCAGAGTAATCAGACAAGAAAAAGAAATACATGGCATTCAAGTTGGAAACGAGGAATTAAAACTGTCATTATTTATAGATGAAATGATAATGTGCATAGAAAACCCTATGACCTCCACCAAAAAACTACTCAATCTCATAAGTGAATTTGACAAAGTAGTGGGATAAAAAGTCAATATTCAGAAATCGATGCCATTTTTGTACACCAACAATGAAATATCATAATGTGAAACTAGGAAAAAAAATCTCATTTACTACAGCAGCAAGAAAAATAAAGTACCTAGGAATAAATTTAACCAAGGAGTTAAAAGACCTATACTCAGAAAACTATAGAACACCGAAGAAAGAAATTGAAAATACAAATAAATGGAAGCATACCATGTTCATGGATTGGAAGAATTAACATCATTAAAGTGTTCATACTACCCAAAGCAATCTATAGATTCAATGCAATTCCTATTAAAACACCAATGGCATATTACACAATCTAGAACAAATATCCCAGACATTTATACGGAACCAAAAAAGACCCCGAATAACCTCAGCAATCTTGAGACAGAAGAACAAAGTAGAAGGGATCACAATACCTGATATCAAACTATACTACAAGGTCACTAAAATCAAAACAGTCTGGTACTGGCATAAGAACAGACACATAGATCAATGAAACAGAATAGAGAAACCAGAAATAAGCCCAGGTCTCTACAGTCAATTAATATTTGATAAAGGGTACAAAAGCATACAATGGAGTAAAGATAGCCTCTTTAATAAAT
>PVJD01015030.1:0-26639 GCA_004026545.1 Mormoops blainvillei
GGCTCACTGTGTCCACAGTTCCCAGCCCAAGCGGATGCCTTGTCACCACTTCCCTTCGGGCGTTGCTTGCAGTGTGGATGGCAGCCCTGCCTCTGGCCCCGTTCCTCAGGGATCTGAGCCCAAGGTTTGTCCCTATGGTCGCTGGCACATCAAGTCCCCACTTCTCTGAGCTCTAGGGGACTCCCCCTTGCTCCAGCTTATCAGAGACCCCCTGTGATCCTGCTGTCCGACACACACACCATCAAAACACCCAGTGCTTACCATGCTGAAAGTTCAGCCCTTCCCTTATCATGCTCTTCTTCCTCTTTCACCACGTGAGCTCTCTGGTATGTTTCTTCCTCTCCCACTAGTATCTCCTGTCTATGCTGACAGCTCATTTCAGCCGCCAGGGCCTCTTCTTCTGGAGGTACCACACAGTCATTCTTTAAGGCTCTGGGGATGATTTGCTGAATCCCATCAGTCAATATTCATACCCTTCAGTATGCAGAAGGAGGGTTGGATCTCTGACTTTTCATCTGTTTTTAAAATCAGATTTTCTCCCCATTATTCTCCCCCGCCCCACCTACGCCTACCTCCCACATTCAATCCTCCCTCTTAAAATATGATGACAAACCCACATTCTGTCTATATGCTGGCATTGAGAAAACGTTTTTGAGTCTGAGCTTCCTCAGACACCCCAAACAAGCATTGTGGTTTGAGACTTGGGTGCCACCAAAGTTAGTAATTTGAGAAGATAATATCATGCCTCTTCCTGAATTCTGAGATGAACAAGGTCCAATAAGCAAAGGTAATGGGTGTACATTTTCCAGAAAAGAAATAATAGTTGCCATTCAAGGAGAATTATTCAAAATTGAAGTCAGTTTAAAAAATTAATTAACCTTAAGTCTCCGTGATGCTATCACAGCACCATGGACCACATCTCTGTCAGGGACAAGGTAGGTGAGATGAGAGTGGTCTAAACGTATCCAAATTCAGTGTGAGGAACTGGCGCAGAAACAGAAAAGCAAACACCTCGGTGTGACCTGTGCCTTGTTGTAAACCTGGGAGCGCTTGTACGATCTGAACTAGACGGCCAGCCGTGTTTCTGCCATAGAACAGGACGCTGGGGAACATCCCTGAGAGTTGGCAAAAAAACAAGCACACGGGGGTGGATGACTCTATCCCAGAGATCCAAATGGATGCTCGAGCATCCCTGAGTCTGCCCAGGGCCCACAAATGCAGTTTATTTCAAAGCGAGGAAACCGGCAAAGGTGAAGTGCACAGAGAAAGACGAAGGCAGAGTCAGCTACGACTGTTGGGAGACACATGGAAATTTGTTCCTCGGCCACTTCAGGTACACCTTTCACGCAACTAAAGGCGGAAAATAGGAATGCTGTCTGATCCTTTCGGTAACGGTCGCTCTTCCCTCCTCCCCAGTGCACGCAACCTGAAAGCTATATCCACAGTCATTAGCTCCCCTGTCCATCCGCACTGGGTTTCTTTTTCACTTTTTCTCCAGCTTTATTGAGGTGTAGCTGGGAAATAAAAATGTATATATTGAAGACGCAGAATATGATGAATATATATAGTGAAATGATGGCCAAAGTCAAGTTAATTAATACATCCATGACCTCATGTAGCTACCTTTTTAATGTGCGGTGAAAACATTTAAGATCTATACCCTTAGCAACCTTCAAGAATACAATTCGGTGTTGTTAGCCGTAGGCCTCGTGATTTACAAGAAACGCCCAGAACTCGTTCCTCTGGGAATGAAAGTTTGTGCCCTTTGATCAACATCTCCCCAATATCCCACTACTAACCGACCTTCTCTTTTGTTTCTGCTCGTTCGACTTTTGTAGATTCCACATATAAGTGGAGCCGCGCAGTATTTATCTTTCTGTGTCTGGCCTGTTTCACTTAGCATAATGTCCTCCAGGTTCATGCATGCGTCACAAACAGAAAACTCTCTTTATTTTTGCATGGCCAATAATATTCTATTGAGTACACATATGCATGCATGTGTCACATTTTCTTTATCCATTCATCCACTGACAAATTTTCTGTTCCCAACAAGGGCTTGCCCAATGGGCATTACTTGTCTTCAGGGTGTGCGACGGGGGGAATTAAGGTGCAGCCAGAGAGAGATGATGGGAGAAAGGAGATGAAGTCGCACGGTGGACACGCTGCTGCTCTGCGTGGCAGTCCCCGTTCCTGTGCTGTGCTTAAGGGCCTAGCACTCCCTGATACAGCACCACGAGAGAAACGGACCCACTGACTGTCTCTCTCAACAGATCCCTGGGCCTCTTTCTCAGAAACCTTTGAGATGAATATCCTCCCCCCTCCCCAGTTTTTCCTATGCCACTGAAAGCAGAAACGAACATTTTGAAAAGCTGAGGAAGCCACCGGCTTCATCAGGGTCAATCGTCAGTTACCCCTGATGCTGGATGGAGCAGACACTCTTACCACCCCACCTGCATTCCCTTGGCGCTCTCATTCTCACAATATCTACATTTCTTTCTGGCCACCAAGGACCATGCTCGGCCTGCTGCCTTGGTGGGTTGGAAGCGCCAGGAAGTGATGCCCCTGGGGAGCAGCCCTCAACCTATGACAGGGTGTTGGTAGGTTTCCCAGCTTCCTTGCCCTGTGGGAAGCACAGCTCTGAGGCGTCACTAGGCAGACCCCAGGGGTCCTCAGTGGGACCGAGCCTCACTCACCCACAATGGGAACATGTCCATCAGCACACAACGTATTGACTGCCTTGTATTTCTGGCAGCATCCCTACTCTCTTACTGGAGTTTCCTGTCACTTTACAAATAAATGATCTGCACTGATTGCTTTTGTCAGCACCTGCTTTGGGGAGCAGAACCTAAGATGCTGGGGGTTGGTATGAATGTGGATGGCAAACTTTAAAAACTGTCCTTTCCCCCATTCCAATCTATACCTCTACGGGATTAACAGTCCAAGAACTGCTCAAAGGTTCTGGGTAAAAAAAAAAAAAAAATTACATGGAACTATTTTATATGCCATGTATGGGGTAGCTAAAGAGACCAAATTGGCATTTTCAAGTTCTTATCCAGTTTCTTCCTGTTGATTTTTTGCACTTTCCTTGATTACGGACCCCAGAATGTCACCCCAGCAGCCTCACTGTCCTCAGCCGCGGCTGCCCACCACGACTTCACAGCTGAGACTAACGGCTGGATCTGATAGTTGCTGCCTCGATATGAATTCCGGGGGCAGAGAGGTTCGTGTGAGACTGCACTGAGCTGGGAGGCCCTGGAGCTCGGGTGAATTAGACAGGGTTCCCCCCACCCTGAAGCATTTGTATCTGTAGGAGATCAGGGTCTCCTGAGGAGCATCAAGCTGGGACGTCAGATGGATCCACAGAGGGGACAATCATTTGTCAGTTCAGCAGCCAGCTTCACTGGAAACGGGCTGAAAGGATTTTGCGAGATGGGCTGGGGCATTAAATTCGGAAATAAACCTTTGTATAACTCTTGGATGTTGGTGGCCATCTTTTAAGTTTCTGTAGGGTGAAAGGTGAGTCTGAGAGCCTCGGGAGTCAAGCATGATTGGATACCTGCTGTTTCTTTCAAAAGGACACAAAATACCTTATTTTCTAAGCAGAAGGACTCCTGAGAGGTCAAATGTGAAAATATTTAAACACTGATCTTATTCTTTGCTCACTAAGAGCCATAAACATGTAACATCATGCTGCTTTTGAGTTTCAAGATCTCCTATTCCATTTTCCCCTTTTGTTAGTGGTGAAAATATACCTAATGGATACCTAGAAATCCGCATATTCGATTTAAATAATTGAATCCTGGCTGCAAATGAGGAAAAGAACCCAATTTAACAGGACCCTAGGTTTCTCATCTCAGACTCCCAAATCCCAGAACAAACTTTATTAGTACAGGATCAGTATTCCTTTGGGCTTTAGGTAAATCCCGTCTGTTTTCTTTGAAATCACGGGATGTGCAGTAGTCGAATGGCATGACCAAGTAAGGGAGTCTGCAGTAAAGAGGCCCCAAATCACGTACCACTGCCAGGTGCCATTACTTAAAAAGAATTACCTAAGATCATGGGTTCTGAATCTTTCTGGTTCATAAGGCCTTTTGTTAATGTGGCGATATCTGTGAAAAATGCCCACACCTGCAGCATTTCACTTACGTTTGAAGGTCGATGGGCCTTGGTCTCTGTTCCATGGATCTCAAGTTCAGAACTCTGATTGGTGTTTGGGGAATCACCCGCCAAGTGTCTTCACTACAAGGAAGACCATTAGGAAGTAAATAGCCACCCCTTTCACCCCCTCAAGTTCACTGAGAAATCCACTGAGCTAGGTCCTGATCCAAGAGAACCAGAGTTGTAAGAGAGACCTAGCCCACTGGGCGAGAGACAACTTCCTTATTCAATTGAGAAGGGCTTTTGACATAATCTCAAATTGGGTTAACCAAAATAAACAAATGGATGAAAAGCAAGAGTTAGATAAGCAAACTTTATCTTACTGACAAGATAGATAAATGTGCAATAGTTAATGGTCAACCAAAGAGTCTGTGCATTGTTTAATCACAACAAAACCAACCATATCCACGAATACAAAGTGCAATTTCATTTGTGTGCAGTAGGCAGACCTTCAGAAAACATCTGCATAAAAAGCAGATGCTCTTTGTTCCCAACAGCATATCATAATAATACAGCGGTTTCACTCTTGCTATTTAGGAGCCAATAAATGGTCCAATGTGACAGCTAGAAGTCTGGTGGTCAGTTGCCATGAAGCCAAAATCCACAAATCAGGAGACAGAGACACGTGTTGGAAATGAAAAGCCTACACTCCATTTAGAAAATCACATTCAGTAGCCACCATGTTTTTGTTTATTCTTTCCAAAAAGCAAAAGGACCATTTTTTTCTACTTGAAAAATACCTCTGTAAATTATGGAAACATACAGTCCCATACTGCATCAGAGACTATACAGGGGAAAATGAACCGAGCCAACTTTCTCTGAGAAGACACTGATGGGAATAAATGGTTAATACCAAACAAGAATTTCCCATTGATCATTTCCTTTATTACAATGTGAAATGGTGTTGGGCGGAAAAACCTAAGGTGACATGTTTGCCTGATAGCATCTCTTAACAAGAGCTGCTTGTAGAAGATTATGAGCTTTCACAGCAAACGGTCGAGTACATCTAGAAACGAGGGGTAAAAGCTCATCTTATGGTAAATTACTCTAGACCCCAATTTGGCAAGGGTAAATGATCTGTGGTCCAAAGAGCGATTTGGTGCCAAGCTCCTGGTTTGGGCTGTATACACTATTTCAAGACCAACTTTCATTAGTGTCAACTCATAAATGAATTATGTGTAAGGAGCTGAATTGTGCAACAAAAATAACATTAACCTCTTCTTCAATCACACTCTAGCTTTATCCACCCAGTTCTTCAAAAACTTAGGTATTTTTAACTTTAATTTGTTGTTTATACTGTTACGGACATCTCCATTTTCCCCCTTTGCCACCTCCACCCGACCTCGCTCCCCTGCCCTCAGGCCATCGCCAACACGGTTCCCTGTGAGGGTTATGCATCTGTGTTCTCTGGCCAATTCACCCAGTCCTTTCTAAGATGCTGAGAAACACAGGGGAGAGATTGACGAGGCTTTTATCTCCAAGTTTATCTAATGTTCTCTGACTGGATTTGCTGTGTTTGGACAGTCACATGAGGTGTGAAATGTAGTGGTGAAGTGAGGACTCTGCTGGCAGACTGCCTGAGTTACAATCACACGTCTGCCAAGTTCAAAATAGCTTAGCTTCCTTGGGTAAATCACTGAATCTCTCTGGGCCTGTTTCTTCATCTGAACACAAGGAAAATCAAAACTGTGCTCACCTCCTAGGTTTATTGTCAGTATTAAGGAGGATGATCCAGTTAAGAAGTTACCCCAGTGCCTGGCACAGAGCAAATGTTGAATACGTTTTAGCTATGCTGCTGTTGCTGCTGCTTCCAATAATTCAGGAGAGAAGGGAGAAGAGGAAGAAAATAATAAATAAGAAGGAATTAAATAAATTTTCCCAAGCACGTCTCTGTGGGAAACTGTACTTGGTGCTTCAAATACAGATTTCAAGAATGCTACCACCACTGATATGAATGCCCTCTCTGTAAGTGCTCGATGCCACTGAATTTATAACCTAAAATAGGGTTAAAATGGTAAATTTGTTATTTCACTACAAAAAGGATGGAAGGAAGGAAAGGAGGATGGAAGGGAGGGAGGGAGGAAAAGATTCCGTGCCCAGGTAAATAGCAGAGGTAGGAGGTTGGCAGGTGGTTCAGAAGAATCATTCCCTGGTTCTGCAGGTCACCAAGTTCGTTAGTCTCCTTTCTGCATCTGTGCTCCCAGCTTCACAAAGAACATCATGTTCCGTATGGTAATAATGATTTTCCCACTTCACCTTTTTATACGTGTGACATTTTATTCATAGGATACATGAGCGGTACTGAAATTTCTGGGTCGAGTAATACACACGTTGAAAATCTTGATATGTAGGCTAGTTTCTTAATTGGACTTGAGGGGCAGGCTTTGGGTGACCCATGCATTCCTTGACATTGTGCACACCACCCACAGTGTGAGAGCAAATGTACATTTTTCTAGAATTGTCGGTTCTCACAGACTCTTGGACTAAAGTCTGCCTGAGGGTAGAGGGTGTGTGTCCCTGGTGCGGAATCCTGAACATCTTGTCTGTAGCCATAGAGCTTTGCCAAATGAAGAGTTTTAAAGTAACTTTTTAATCTGACAGGTCAATATTCGCCTGCTCTTCTGTCCACGCTTATCTCATTCTCGTAAGGTCGCAGCATTTCTGCTTTCCCTAAATGTCCTTGTCACCCTCCTCCCCCACCAGGCTACACTCTGAAATAGGAATGGCAAAGACCACATCCCAACATAGCTCAAGTTCACAATGGAGAGAACAGAGCACCTACTGGGGAGGAGGTAAAGAGCCATGCTGACACTTGAGGATAGTTCTGGAGGCTGGTCAGAGGTTGTTGGGTCAGCAGCAGGAGATACCGTTTACCCCCGATCTCCAGGAGAAGTGCATGCATGGAAATTACATGTATGGCACTTACATACATGCCTCTGAATCTTTCAAACTGGTGGTCGGGTTGGAATGGCCGACGACATCAGAGGCTTCCATCCTCCTGATTGGAAGGGTCAAGCTCTGTGGTGCCTGGCAGTGGAGGTGGACAATTGCCTTTTCTAGAGCTTTTCTCTATCCTAGTTTCATCTCACTTTGGAGAAGGGATACTGATCAGTCCCCGTCCAGATTTCGGGAGGAAATTTTAAAAGATCAGAGTCTAGGTTTCCTGAAAGGAAAGCATTTGGAAGATTCATGGCCAGCTGTGAACCGACTTTCCAACCTGAGAACCTGAGTCCCCAGTCTAGCTCCTCAGGGTACCCCTTGGAGGTGAGAGTGGTCGAAGTCAACCCTTGACCTTCAGGTGAGGAATGTGGGGGTCAAAAGGGATTTCGGAGGGTTGACCATTAAGCAGAAAGAAGGACCTGAGTAGGCTGTGTGTGAAAGAAAAGAACAGATTCAGAAAGCCAGGGATTGGCGATTACGGAGCTGGGGACAAGGGTATCCCATGGAACAAATGCCTGGGAGGCAAGGAAGGAAGGTTAGCAGATAAGATCCAACGATCAGAGAAGAGGAGGGAGGAAACCGTGGAATGTTCCCTTTTTCCTCTTGAAGGCCAGTCGTCTATGAGGCTGGAGAGAATGGTAGGGTTTGTTTTAGGAGGATAAGTAGGGTGGAGTGGCGGTGGGGTTTCGGTAACCAGTAGCTGGATTCCAAGGGCAAAAGCTTCGTATTGCAGCCAGGTTCTATACTCAGCCCACCTGTGTAGATTCTTGCTGCCTCCCTCAGTCCAATGGCCAGAGGGGGAAGAGGGATTGGTCCACAGAGGAGGAGAGCTCCCCTGGGGCTAAGGACATCTGCATGGTGGTGGTGGACACGCTGTTTTTACTCAAGATGAAGCTCAAGAGGAAGCGCATTTCCACGGTGCTACCAGAGCACCATGAAGCCTTCACCAGGGCACTGGGTGAGAAAAGATCATCCTTAGCACCTCCAATCCCATTATTTTTAAGAAAAAACTTCCAATAATTACTCTTTCCCAATAGGAAAAGGATTCTCTGCTAGTTGGTGAGCTCTCTATCCTAGGAGGACTCTATTGATTGCTCATCAGGGACACTTAGGAGTGATACTGGATTAGGCTAGACTTGAAATAAGTCTGTACTTGAGCACAGAAAGCTTGGTTTCAACTCTACCCTCTGAGACATCTTGGCTCTGTCTGGCTTTTTGAATCTAAAACCTTCGTCTGTGTAAGGGGGAATAACAGGGCCATCTCCGCCCCCTGCTGTGTCAGTCAACTGCAGAAATGACTTAATGGCTACAGCATCAAGAGGGATACATTCCTGCATTATGAGAAAGCATCGCTAATTTTTTAAGATGTGAATCAAGCAGATGTGCTATGACAACCTGTCATTCACCCCAGACTGGGTGTGTGAGCGTGGTGTCACCCCCGCTTCCTTGCCCAGGGAACAATCTCCTCTATCCCGCTTCCTATGAGTCCCACCCTCGGCCATAAGCCTCAAATGTCCTCCCAAAAAGACATGGTTCTCGTCCTTGCCCCACAATGTTCCCATGGCAATCTTGTTCCTGTCGTCAAACCAGCATGTGCTCTCTCTACACAGAGGAGCCTCTCATTAAGGGTTCCTTGAATGGGACCGAAGCCTGAGGCTCTCAGACAAGGTAAGAAGTAATCCTGCGCTACCAGCTATCCTGGGGCACGGGGCAACTGCCTGAGCCCACTGTTCTCTCTCCAAACTGAAGCCTTGTCTCCACTTTCCTTCGGAGACCTAGGTATTTCTTGCAGTGTGGACGGTAGCCCTGCCTCTACCCAGGCTCCTCTGGGATCTGAGCCCAAAGTTTGTCCCTACGTTGTTGGCACATGAAGTCCCCTTTTCTCTAGTACATCTTGGAGGCTCTCCCTCGAGATCCTCCTGATGCCGGATGCCCTACACACAGGACCTGAAGCCCTCAGTACTTGACATCCTGAGAGCAAAGGTCTGTTCCCTTATCCCACTGTTCTTCCTCTTTCACAACAGTGGGTCCTCTTATTGGTTCTTCCCCCTTTTCCACCTGTATCTCCTATCCATGCTGATAGCTTATTTCAGCCACACAGGCCTCTTCTCCTGAATGTACCAGTGCATTCATTTCTTTCTGGCCCTGTGAGCACTGTGTTGAATCCCAGCAGTCAATGTTCATACCCTGGAAGGTGGAGGGAGAGGTGTTAGTCTCTGACTTTTCATTTCATTTAGCCTATTTGTACTATTTACTCTGTCTATAAACATTATAAGGTTGTAGTATAGTATATTTATACTGTCCTTTGTAAAAAGGCAACAACCCTAATGCCAGTTAAAAGAATGAACAATGCATAAGAAAACTAAAAGCCTCATAAAGAACTGACACCATTCTGCCCCCAAGCAGATAGGTTTGAGACTAACCATCTCTAATTCCTTTCTCTTCCTCCCTCTCTCTCTCTCTCTCTCTTTCTCCCCCCGCTCCCCCCACTCTCTTCATCTCCCCATAACAATATCAAATGTAATGGTCTTCTTCTTCACGTTAGCTCCTCACTGAGTAACAGAGGTCGATTGCAAAATGCTCCCTAGGGTTCTGGTCAGGGCGCTCAGTTGGTTGGAGCATCATCCCACACACCAAAAGGTTGTCGGTTCAATCCCTGGTCAGGACACACATCTAGGTTGAGGGTTTGATCCCCAGTTGAGGTGCACGTGTTAGGCAACTGATCCATGTTTCCCTCTCACATCAATGTTTCTCCATCCCTCCCCTTCTTTCCTTTTTATTAATGTACTTAATAATTTTAGTATTTTTCCTTGTTTATTGTCTCTTTTATTATTTTTCCCAATTTCTGTTCTTTAACACTTTCCCCCCTCCACCCCCGAAACCCCTCTTGCCCACAGTCTACACCCTCTCCATTGTCCATGTCCATCAGTCATTCATACATGTTCCTTGACTAGTCACTTCCCCTCCTTTCACCATTCCCCACCCTTGTCTCCTACAGGTATCAGTCTGTTCCATGTACCCAAGTCTCTGGTTCTATTTTTCTCATAGTTTATTGTGTTCATTAGATTCCAGTTATAAGTGAGGTCGTATGGCATTTGTCTTTTGCCGACTGGATTATTTCACTTAGCATAATAATCTCCAGTTCCACCATGCTGGTGCAAAAGGTAGGACTTCCTTCTTCCTTCCTGCTGCGTAGTAGTCCACTGTGTGTAAATGTACCAGTTTTTTAATCCGCTCATCTACTCAGGGGCACAGGGCTGTTTCCAACACTTGCCTCTTGTAAATTGTGCTGCTATGAACATAGGGCTACATACATTCTTTTGAATTGGTGTTTCGGGATTCTTAGGGTATATTCCCAGCACTGGAATCACAGGGTCACAGGCAGTTCCATTTTTAATTTTGGGGGGAAATTCCATACTGTTTTCCACAGTGGCTACACTAGGGTTCCCTTTTATCCACATCCTCACCCACATTTGTTGTTTATTGGTTCATTATTCATGGCCATTCTGACAGGTGTGAGCTAATATATCATTGTGGTTTTAGTTTGCATCTCTCAGATGGCTAGTGATGTTGAGCATCCTTTCTTATATCTATGGGCCAATGTATGTCCTCCTTGGAGAAATGTCTGTTCAGGTCCTTTGCCCATTTTTTAAATTAGATTGCTTGTCTTTCTGGTATTGCGTTGTATGAATTCTTTATATATTTTGGAGATTAAACTCTCGTCTGAGGCATCATTGGCAAATATGCTCCCCCATACGGTTGGTTCCCCTTTCATTTAGATGATGGTTTCTTAAGACATGCAGAAAATTTTAAAGTTGATGGAGTTCCATTTGTTTCTTTTTTTCCTTTATTTCCTATGCACTGGGGGATGTATCAGCAAAAATATCGCTATGTGGGATGTCTGAAATTTTACTGCCTATGTTTTCTGCTAGGAGTTTCATGGTATCATGACTTATTTGTTAAGCTCTTTATCGATTTTGAGTTTATTCTGGTGTATGGTGTAAGTTGATGGTCAAGTTTCTTCCTTTTTTTTTTTTTTTGCATGTAACAGTCCAGTTCTCCTAACACCATTTTTTGAAGAGACTGTTTTTACTCCATTGTATGCTCATGACCACTTTGTCAAATATTAACTGACCATGGAGACATGGGTTTATTTCTAGGCTCTCTATTCTGTTCCATTGATCTATGTTCTTATGCCACCACCAGGCTGTCTTGATTACAGTGGCCTTGTAGTAGAGTTTACTATTAGGTATTGTGATTCCTCCTAGTTTTTCTTCTTTCTCAGGACTGCTGAGGCTATTCGGGGTCTTTTTGGTTCCATATAAATTTTTGGAATATTTGTTGTAGAGCTGTGAAATATGCCATTGGTATTTTAACAGGAATTGTGCTGAATATATAGATTGTTTTCAGTAGTGTGCACATTTTCATGACATTAATTCTTCTAATCCATGAACACGGTATATGCTTGGTTTCACTGGTATCTTCCTCAGTTTCTTTCTTCGTGTTCTGTATTTTTTTGAGTACAGGTCTTTTACATCATTTGTTAAATTTATTCCTAGATACTCTGTTTTTCTTGTTGCCACAGTAACTGGGATATTTTCTTAGTTTCTCTATCTGATGCTTTGTTGTTGGTATAGAAGCATGCCATCAATTTCTGAATACTGACTCTTTTTTCCTTGCTGAGTCTGCCTAAAGGTCTGTCTATTTTATTTATCTTTTCAAAGAACCAGCTCCTGGATTCAGAGATTCTCTGGATTCCTTGTTTAGTCTCTATGTCATTTAATTCGGCTCTGATCTTGATTATTTCCTTTCTTCTAATCATTCTGGGCTTTGTTGTTGTTCTTCTGCTTCTTTTAAATGAAGGGTTAGGTTGTTTACTTGAGATTTTTCTATCTTCTTTAGGTAGGTCGGTATTGCTATGAGCTTCCCTCTCAGGGCTGCCTTTGCAGTGCCCCATAGGTTTTGGGTTGTTTTGTGTTCATGTTTATTTCTATCCAGATACTTTTTTTTTCTTTCCTTGATCTCATTGTTAACCCATTCATTATTTAATAACATGTCATCCACTCTCCATGCACTTGAATGTTTTCGAGGTGTGTTTTCTAGTTTGAAGCCATCGTGACCCAAGAAGATGCTTGATATGATTTCAGTTTTATTCAATTTGTTGAGGCTTGTTTTCTGTCCTACCATGTGGTCTATCTTTGAACATGATCCATGTGTATTTGAAAAGAATGCATGACTAGCTGCACTGGTGTGAAATGATCTGTAAATATCAATTAAGTCCATTTGATCTGGAGTGTTTTCCAATAACACAATATCCTTGTTGATTCTTTGCTTGAAAGGTATATCTACTGTGGACAGTGGGGTGTTAAAATCCCCTATGAATGTGTTGCTGTCGATATACTGGTGCAGCCACTATGGAAAACGGTAAGGAATTTCCTGAGAAAAATAAAAATGGAACTGCCTTTTAATCCAGAGATTCCATTGCTGGGGTTATACCCCAAGAACCCTGAAACATCAATTCATAAGCACTCCTATGCACTCCTATGTTCATAGCAGTGCCATTTACAATAGCCAAGTGCTGGAAACAGTCTAAGTGCCCACCTGGAACTGAGTGGATCAGAAAATGTGGTACATTTACAGAACAGAATACTACACAGCAGAAAGAGAGAAGTTCTACAATTTGAGACCGCGTGGTGCAACTGGACAGCATGACGCTAAGTGAAGTAAACCAGGTAGCAAGAGACAAATGCCATATGATCTCACCCATAAGAGGAGCCTATTGAACAAAACATACAAATAAGCGAAATAGAACCAGAGATATATAAACTAGGAACAGAATGATGGTGACCAAAGGGGAGGTTGGAGGGGGATAAGGGTGGAAATAAGGGGAAAGGGCTAGTTAGGGTACAGGTATAAATGACCCATGGACAACAGGTTGGGGATTTACAGTGGGAATGGGGTGGCACCATGGAGAGAAACAGTGGAATACTTGGGACAACGGTCATAGAACAATAATAAAATATTCAATTTTTTAAAAACTCCCCATTTTGGGGAGGAGAGGGAATGAAACAGCACATAGGGATTTAAAATAAATAAGTCAGAAAAGATCTGATAAATGTTAGGTTGATTTAGAGTTGCTCTGGATAGTTAAGTTTGTTTACAACAAGGAGTTATCTGACTCTGAACACACTGTACACATCAGGCAGCGGGGGCCCTGAGAGGAGTGGTCCTGGCAAAAAGAAGCCAAACCATAGCCGGCGTGCCACAACCAACACAGAAACTGCCAGGAACAGTAGGGGGAATGTGGAGAGGAAGTTGGGGTTTATTTTTTGTCATAAAAGAAAACAGTAACTTCAAAATCTTAACAAAGAAAAGGAATATTTCACCAAACAGATACCAGGATACAATATTACAAGTGTTTGACCCCTGCCCTGTCCCCTCTCCTCTAAAGGTAGAGATGGGAAGGAGAGAGGAGAGGCAAACAAGCAATACTGTAAAACAAGACATCAAATCCCTACACATATGATTAAAAGCTAAACTTCTGTTTTCCTTTACAGACTTTTAATACATCAAAACTCCTGCGCTAGTGACATGCTAGTCGCCCAGGGAATAACCCAACACCCCATTGTCGGTAACGTACATGCTGATGTTGACCAGCCAACTCCTACTTCTAAAGCCCTGGGTATACCTGTGCCTTTAAACCAAAGCCTGAGGGTCCGGTGTCTGCTGCCGCTGCTCTAACATGCTTCTTCCTGTTAACTGACTAGTGTCCACCCCCTCCAGAAGGGTGGGGAGGCCGAGAAACCCTTAAATGGCAAGGAGGGTTTCATGGACCCTAACTGCCAACTTTTCAAACAGCTCCACCCACACACCTCACACAAAAGGTGCCTTATATTAACTCTTCATGGCACTCCCATTCTCGCCCTCTTCTCAATAGCCACGTAGCTGTAAATCAAAGGGCAGTCTGTCAAGGTCTTTTGTCATTTCTTATGCTCAGTTAATATCTTTGGCTTTTTTGGCCAGGTTAGAGGGGTCACGTTTTTAACTTCTTCACACACACACCCTATCTTTTCCCCCTGTTACTGAAGCTTTCTAGGGAGTCAGTGAGGACGGGGGCAGGGAAGCATGACCGCTGCTTCACTTATGCCTGTCCGATCAACAGGCACAGCTACCCAGACCGTGAGCCTAGCATTTGTGAAGGGAGGGGAGGGACCTTTTCCTTCTTCAAGGCAGCCGAGGGCAGTGGGGGCCTGAGCTTACTCTGTGCTCAGGTTAGAGTTTCCCTGTTGGTGGGAAGTTCCATATCTGAAACGGTTATAATCCCATTTCTCATTAAAATGAGAATTAGGAGAGAGGGAAGTGTTGGTGTCAGGCGGGAAGATGCCCTCTTACCCGGTTGCGCTTCCCTGGCTTGGGGCTAAATGCCCTCACTTGAAGACGAGTTCAGTGTAAAGGGATGGGATGGGCAGCCCTGACTTAGAAGAAAACGTTCTCATTGCTTGGTCCTCTGTTTATAACAAACCAGAGTAGTATTTTATATTTAAATGCAAAAACAGAAAAAAAGATATATATGGGTGTGTGGATGTGTGTGACTTTTCTAAAGGAGGAAAAACCATTCCAGTCACCAGGAGCCAAATTTTAGGTGAGCAGTCTGTTTACAGTTGCAAGAGAGGTGTTTGTGGATTCATCTGCTGTATTTATTTAATATCAATTACCTTATAGCCGGGGGGTAGACCTCCATATTCTTGTCACTATAAATTTTTTACTTTTTGGTCTTTATTACTGAATTGCAAGAATTTAGTTTTCAATGTTTAACCTGTCTAGATGACATGAGCATACCTTATTTTCGATCATTAAAGAGCACAGTGAGATGTGTCTCTTGAGGAAAACCAATGAGGACATAATTTTCACCTTCACAAGGTGTGTGGTCATAAAGCTTGATTAGCTGTTCACTGTCAAATGGTAATGTAGACTAATGGGGTTGTGGTTATTCAACCACATTTTTAAACTCTGAAACATAATCCTGAATTGTTTTCCACAGTGGTAGAAAAAGCAATAGATGTTCAGGCAGACATTTAGCTAGAGTCTGAAAGCAGGAAAGAAAGGAATAATATCGAGGTCGAAAAACGGGAGGAGCAGAAAGAAGGAAGAAGGCAACACGAGCACCGAGACAATCATATGAAACTGAAAACAAAGCACAGGTGACTCAACAAGACCTGCTTTCCTGGAGATGAGCTGTGACAAGCGGACCCAAGGACACCTGAGAACACAGTGTTCACTACCTTAACTCTAATGCTGGTCCTTTTCACAACCTCCGATTCCAGCTTCATGTGATGTAAGGACAGTCTAGAACCTGTGGTGAGTAGGAACCAAGGAAAAGAAGCGAGGCTTTGGGGAGCCATCCTGCCCGCTGCATCTCAGATTCATTCTTAAGGCACTGAGAACTTAATCTTCCAAACTGTCCAAAAGACCATCTTATGCCCCAGCTCCCGCAACACAAATTCCCAGCACGCCAGGGTTTCTGGGACACAATCCATACAATCATCTCGCCCACAACAACTACAGGCTGGGAAGGAACCCGGGCACCGACAGCCAGGTCACGGCGTCCTCCTGTATTACAACACCAAACCGCCAGAGCCACCACATGAGCCGCTGGTGCCCTCCATGAGGTACAGCAGAAAGGTCTGGAACCACGTAAATGCTTCCCACCCTGACCTAAAGCTGTGGGAGATTGGCAAGATTAATGGTGGCATGTGGCGAGATCTCACTGGTGAAGAAAAACAATATTTAAATGAATACAAAGCAGAAAAGATAGAGTACAAGGAATCTATGAAGGTCTACCACAACTCCGCCACATACCTTGCTTACATAAATGCAGAAAGTCATGCAGAAGCTGCTTTAGAGGAAGAGAATTGACAGAGGCAGCCTGGCATGGTGAAAGGAGAACCTTCCGTGAGCATTCAGCCTGCTGAAGATCCAGATGATCATGACAACAGCTTTCCAATGAGACACAGCCGCCGTCTGCTTCCAGAGCAAATGCGGCCTCATCGGTGAAATCCTTGGTGAGAGGGCGGTGCTGGATGTTCAGCCAGTTGTCACAACAGCTAAAATGCAGGTCCCCGGAAGACAGGTCCAGTCCTTTATGGTTCATCAGCGAAAACTAGAAGCTGAGCTTCTTCAAATAGAGGAGTGACACCAGGAAAAGAAGAGGAAATGCCTGGAAAGCACGGACTCATTGAACAACAAACTTAAAAGGTTGTGCGATCTGAAAACAGAGGTGGGTATGGAGAAAACCACAGCTGAAATCGCACAGGCAGAGGAACAGGCGCGCAAAGGGATGGGGTGGAGGGAGGAGGAGGCAGCCGAGCAGGCCGAGCGCAGCCAGAGCAGCGCTGCTCCTGAGGGAGAAGCAGCAGCCAACGAGGCCCCAGAGAAGAAGGAAGGCGAGGGCATTCCAGCGGAGACACAGGAGGCACACCTGGAAGGAACGGCGGAAAGTCGACGAATGGTGAAGAAGGCACGCCTACTCCTGAGGACAGGAGATGGGACAGGACAGGGTGGACAGCATGGCAGAGGAGGGACCGGTGATAGTCACACTGGCTCGGGGAGCAACAGTGCTACCGTGGAGGCGCCTCCGACAGATCCCATACCAGAAGATGAGAGAAAGGAATACATGTTGCCCTGTTTTATATATTCTAAATACTTTTTTAAATGAAACAATGTTTTCTGAGTTTTAATGGTTTAATGGTGGTGTGAATACCAATATTTTCTTGTCCACACCACATCACCAAAGGCCCTCGGGCATGGAGCATCAGGAGCCACGTGGTGTAGGCCCCTTTCTTAAGTGCTCGTGACGATGGTTCTCTTCTTTAGATCTTGTTTCTAGCCCTCAGCTGCTGGAAGCCTCAGAATTTACATGAACTAAGAGAATGCCTGCCTCTTTTAGAAAATTTCCCTTAGACGCTCCAGAACCTACTCTTAAATGTTTTCCTGCAGCTCACTGGGGCGCTTACCAAAGCATAGCTTTAATTCTTCTCAGTCCCCATCAACAGCTCCCCGAAAGTCCCCTTTCCTGTTTACCTCCACAGAGAGCAGCTTCCTGAAAACGTAACCAGGTGTGACTGCATGTTTGCTCACGCACCCTTTTTCATTTGCAGTCAATGTCGGGTAACCAAGAGTTAAGTTCAAGCGCTCAGCGCACCTACAGCTACACTTGGATCATGCTGGTTGAGACTCGACAGCCTCCAGAGAGCAGCTACTGGCTTATGAAATAGTCATTCAAGTGGACATGGCATATGTACACGATCCCACTTGTTGTTGTCACTAATTCTGGGTACGTACTGGTAAATTCATCCTTACTGTACAGAAAAACATTACTTTTTTTTTATCTTTTTCCAAAGACAGAATAAATCACAAAGCTTAAGGAATTGAATATTCTTGCAAGGGAGTATGGAACTTCACAATGATTGGCCCGTTCTAGAAGAAAAACAGCTGGGAATTAAGTTCGACCACTTGAAGTTGTTTTACTATAATCGAAACATTCAAAATATCAAGGCTCAGGAACCCACGGATAAGAGGCTGCCTTTTTGATAAACTTCAGTCAAGTTTTGGAGACTAGAAGCAAGATGGTGTGTGACACACATGCTTCCCAAAAACTAGAGTAGATTTTTACTAAATAGTGCTCTGTCTAACGGTGTATGTTTCTTAAAGGTCCAAATGTAATAAATACATTTTTTAAAAAAGGGAAAAAAAGAAGTGAGGTTTATGGAGAAATTTCTGGGGCATTAAAATAGAGAAGAGAGTTAGAGCTAAAGCTGTTAAATGGGGTGGGCATGGAGGAGGAGGAGCTGATAATGTGAATAGAGGATCAGCAGGAGAGGGAAGCATCCTGGGAGGTGGGATTCCCCCAGAACACCGGGGCGGTCCTACATAACAAGTTTCCATGTCCTCAGGTTGGGCCTCCTCACAGCACACAGATGTGTTTCACCCATCAGAGAAGCTCACCTGAGATTTAGTGACCTGGTATTTCCTTGCGGTTGCTATAGGAAGGCACGATCTTTTCAATCACTGGCCACGTGGTAGAACTCCATCTTCCAGCCCCCTCTCCTCCCCAGAGATTGGGCTCTAACCCCTGACCTCTAATCACAGCGTTGGTCTTTCTGGTCGGACTGGCCCCAACCCCGAGTCACCTCCTCAGCATGAACCAAGCTGTGTTCTGAGGAGCCCAGTTAGTTTGCAGACACTCCTACCACTCAGGAGATTCCAAGGATTTAGGAGCTTCCTCCAAGGAAACAGGGTCAAGGGCCAGCCACAGTGTTGATTAGACAACACACTGAGCATGGCCGGGAGCTCTGCCAGAAGTCAGGTGGTCGGGGAAGGTAAACAGGTGTGGGTGCAGGAGCATTTTAGGCCAGAGCTGTAGCAGGGGACACAGAAGAATCTGAAGTGGGCGGTGACCTCGAGGGGTGCTCACGGGCCATTGGAATAGCTCGAGAGGTGCACAGATGTAGGACGGGGGCAGCTGGTGACATGGTAGTAACTGGGTGAGGGGAAGCCAATAGGAAAACCTGCCTGGGTGCCCTGTGTGGGGCTCTTTGTTCCAATCAGCGGGAAGAAAGGTATCCCGGGATAATTTACTACGTTATCCCAAAATCTATCCGCTAGCATTTCAATTAAACATTAAACGTATAAGTAAGCACCATAAACCTCTTTCCCTTCTTTATGAGTCATCTGTGGTCACTGATTCTAGGACCAGGCTTCAAAGTAAGGAAAGGACCAGGGCTATGGGACACCTTGCACAGTGGTGACATTGTGGACTTTTATTTAAATTAAGGGGAAACTGGAGTCAGGCCTCAGTGGTGAGTCTCCTCCACACACAGCCTGGGCAAAAGGAACATAAAAGTTCTTTGTACAGTCCTTTTGACTGTTCCGTAAATTTAAAGTTTTTTCAAAATAAAATGTTGAATAAAGGAGAATGCTATTAAATATACAGGGAATGTTTCAAAGGGACTCAGGAGTTAATGTGAAGTGATTCAAAGACGGACCTACTTAATCATCAAAAAACGTAACAACTTCAATGTACCAAAACAGTTAAAATTCTTTTCAGTCCAGGAGCTAATAACAACAACATGAAATAAACATAAAATCTTGTCGCTCAGGAGCCTGTTCAGTACTTTGGAAATTACCCTTCTTATATATGAACCACAGAACCCAGTAGAGAGGAGATGGTCTCCTTAGAGAAGTATTCCAGCTAGTAAAGGAGGAAAGATGGTAAGGGCGCACGTTACCATTTCATTTCTCCTGATGAATCACTGATCACGGCAGGGACATCAACCAACAGATGCTAACGTCTCACAACAAAGTCAGGAAGATCCCAAGGGTTCCAGAAGAAAGAAGACAAATGGCATGGGCAACTGTCTTGTCAAAAGAACGGGACCTAAATCTGAAAATTTCTGATCTAATGACCAACTTTACAAGGCATACAGGCAATTTTTTTTAAAAAAAGTAAAGTTGTGACAGATGACAACGCAATGGACACAATCCAGACTGCAGGAGGCTGAAAGATAAAGGACCCAATTTCTTCAAAAAAGAAATTGCGTATCACGCAACAGGCATAAAGAGGGGAGTTACCATTAAAAGATTTAAAACATCTATCTATGAACTGAAATGTATGGACTGTACTGGAGTCCTGTCTGAAAAGACAAACCAAAAACCCTTTAGAAAAAAGCTTTTGAACAGCGGATATTACATAAGAATGGTATTGTGTGGTATTGACACCCACTTTTTCAAAGACTCCTTATTGTTCAAAGCACATACAGAAATACTCACAAGGAAAACTTTAAAAAAGCTAAGGGACAAAATATCAGTTTGGAGGAAACAGACATCAAAGTCAGACGCACAGGCGCGTGAGGAAAAGGACTCCAAATGCCCGCTGGATTCCAATACATCTAGGTACGGCTAACCTTTACCTACAGATGGAGGGACGTGGTAAGGACAAAGCCAAGACACTGAGAATTTAGGTGGGAATGGGACGTGAGCACGTCTTTACTAGAGGATATTTATCACTGGATGAGACAGTAAAGACGGAAATGGGTCTATCGGGGTCACAGTGTTTCGGTGCCTGGAAAAACCGTAAGCACCAAGCTCTCCTTGAGCAGGAGAACCACTGCTAACAAATGCGAGTGTGAAACCACGCACCTCACAGTGATGCGCTGGTCGTTATGACAAAAACTGTCCACGTTATATCAGCTTCATTAAAGAAGATACTCCAAGTTTTAGGAAATCTTTATAACCCACAAGTAATAACAGTGACTCCTCTTATACTCCAGACAAAGCATGTAATGACGGTCTTCTCCCTTATCTCTGACTGTCAAGGACATCGGTCACATCTGCAGCTCAGCTCAACAGCCCTAAAGTATACTGCCTACGTAGGTGAACTGGACCGAGATCTTGGTGCTGACCCGACTCTCTAATAAATGCATTTTAGATAATACCATTTATCTACTTCTATGTTCCAGTGTTCAAATATGGGTCCTTCTAAACCACCGAAAAATGCCTGACAAAGCAAAGTGGGAAAACTCACCCAGGATCCATGCATTTTCTGCTGCTCTTGGAAAAGTGTAGAGATTGTTAACAGTGCACCTAGGGGGGAAGAAACAAGTAACGAAGTTGGAGTAACCTGGCCTGCGGAGGAAGGAACCTCTTGTATAAGAGAGCCAGCGAAGAAAGCTCAATAAAATGACACCCTGTGAACACTCATAAGGGCCTAAAACAGTGATAGAAGAGAAGCACACACCTGAACCGCAGTAACGCAGAAAGGATCGGAGGCAATTGGGTGGATTACTCTCACTGGTAAATGTAAACCCTGACTCCTTTTTCAAACAGTTGGCCACCATTAAATAAAAGGTGAAAAATCCCCGTTACACTGTTGACCTTTTCTTACTGTTTCTTTCAATTGCTAAAAATCAAAGAATCCACCGGAACACAGAATCTGAGCTCTCAAAAGTGGGATAAATGTGCTCAAGGCATGGTTTTGTTTAACTGACTAAATTTGGTTACCCCTGCAACCAAGTTTACTTGATCTTTTATTAAGTAAACGGTAGTAGAGTGGGCAGCACACTGGGCCTGAGAGTCTGAGTCCTGTTAGCAATCCCGGCTACAGGTCCAGAGACCGTGGACTAGTCATTGTCCTTCTCAGGCCCTATCCCTTCCTCTGTCACCGAGGCAGCGGGGGGTTTCCCTTGCAGACTTACCCTGCACTGCACTGTGGGATGCCCAGGGCAGAACCAAGGGGAATCCGCACACACTTAGAGAACAGAAGTCCTCACGGACGTTTACAGTCGCGTTGGGACCTGGGGAGGGCGAGAGAAGATGGAAGGGGTGTTGGGTGTACAGGGGGGAGCGGACACAGCAGCTCCACAGCCAAGGCTGTGATCCCCCCACGCCCCCAGTCCCCGGGAGACCGAGAAGTCGCAAGTCCCAGGGGAGGGGCCGTTCCAGAGCAGCTGGAGCCTGACCTCCCGCCCAGACACCTGGAGCTTCGGGAAGCAGTCAAATGCTCCCTGACACACACTCCCGCGTCCTCGGACCGGGGCCAGCACCCCAGCCCTGCTCGCCGCGGGTGGGAAGATCCAGAACTGACCCAAGGCCACAAACGCACGGCCTGCCCTTCACGTGTGGCTGATCTGCCCCCAGGCTCCACAGGCTCCGTGGGGTTGCTCCCCAGGCGCTTCCCTCCCGGGGTCCGCGCCTCTGTGCCTCCCCGAGGCCTGACCTGGGACTGCGCGACAAACTCCGGAGACCGTCCCCTGCGGGTTCTTACAGCTCCGTGAGCCCTGGCCAGGCCCCAGCGAGGCGGACGGGCTGGGCCTGCGCCCACCGTCGCGGTCCAAGGGCTCTGCCCGCTGGCTCCGAGAGCGCGCCGGACAGGGAGCCCCTCGAGACCGCCCCCGACCGCGCGCCCGTAAGATGGCGCCACCACCGGCCGACGTCCAGCCCCGCCGACCCCGGCCTCCTGGCCCAACGGAGGCCAAAACCCGGGAACCGGGGCCTATGGTAACCGGGCACGGCCCGGAAGCCACAGCAAGCAGCCGCCGTGCGCGTGCGCGAACCCAGCAAGGGGAGCGCGACAACCCGAGGACTCTCTTTCCCCCAAGCTTACACACCCTCGAGTGAGGGAACCTTGAAATGGAATCCGCCTCATCCAGTCCTTAAGACGTGCTGAACGGGGAGGACTGGCCGCCCTAACCGCGGTCGGCCTTTTCCCATTCGTCTTCCCTCCTCCTAGGGACCAAGAAAAGGTGTCGCCTGTGGGATTGTGTCCTGCAGTCCTGGCCCTTTCATTGCCCTGAGACCTTTCCTGTTGGAACCGAGATTCATCCACAACCAGGACAGACGAAGGGACTGGTGTGTCATGTCCACTTACTGGACATCCTGGAGGTTTCACTAAAATGCTGGGAACCAGTAAATGCCCAACCATGACATGAGATAGCATTCTCCATGCCCGAATGGTTTCTACAAGAAAGGAAAAGGAACAGAAGCACAAAGGTTTTCTAGACTACGCAATAAATACGCATAATCTAGATTAATGCGTAAATACCGTAAAAAGATCAGAAAATACTAACAATCTGAAAAAAGAAAACAGGTACCTGGGACCTCTTCTCTCAAGGAGGATTTGGATTATGTGGGTAAGAGTGTCACTTTTCAAAAATGGGATCGTAAGGACACCTCTTGTGGTGCAATAATACAGAAAATTTTTTGGCCAATTGTTTCTTAAAAGCTGGGGGAGGGGGCGGGATTAAAAATGAAATCACCGGACAACCCAGAAAAATGTTTTGTTTGTTGTTGAGTAACCTTTAGAGCAGACTGTGGTGCAGCAGGAAGGAGAGTGCAAAGGAGAAACGAACCTCATCTTTCCCGACAGCTCAGCAGGTAGGATCATTACAGACATGCTCTCAAGTTAAACGGTAACTCATTTCATGTGAAAGGACAGCACTATTTGTTACACATTCTTGCAGAGTCTGCTATAAATTCACCTGGTAATGTGCGTGTCCATCTGTGCTAATTTATTGCCTTTACCCCGAGGAAAAAGGAAACCTCTCCTAGCTCCACGACAAGTGGGTGGTTACAGCTCAGAGCAAGGGGCCTAGCGCCTCGCCCGAAGTCCCTTGGTCACAGACATAGGGACATTATCTTCCTTGAGCGCAACCTGCAGCATTAAAATAATCCTGGACAAATCTGTGTTTCTCCAAAGCCGCCCTTGCAAATGTCTGTGTAGCCAGCAACAATCTTGGTTTCTAGCTCTCGCTGCTACCGAGTGTGGACTTTGTCTGAATTCTCACCAATAGAAAGCTGGAATGTGAGTGACAGTGACCACATCTCTGGGCCTGAGCCACAAAAACCACAGGGTGCATTTCTCCGTGTTCGTTTTCATTTTCACCAGGTAAAGGACGAAAGCTGCGCAGAGCACCTTAGGAGACTTACCGTGAGGGTGAACAGAGCGCCCATCAACCTGAGTTCCCAGACTCCAGTTCTGACCTCCCCACGTGCACGGACCAGCGCTCAGCAAAAGACCAGACTGGAGTGCCCTCTGCACCTTGCTCCTGCCTCGTTCTCTGCCCTGTGAACCCCAGCTACCGTGCCCCCTCCACAACCAGCTATGTTTCTTCGGCTCAGGGACATGCCAGCCCCCCCCGCCCAGGTCCTCCTCCCTGTACTATGGGCTGGACTCTCTCTGGACAGTGAGCTGGACACAGTGAGGGACCACCTCTCTCTTTGAATGGCTAAAAAGTGTTGTTTTATGTGTTTCACTCTTTTTAAAAACCTGCTTAAGCCAGGAGCTTAATCTGGACCCTGTGATTCCGTCCCGACCCAGAGCAGCAGACGTCCACCTTCTACTGTGGCCTCATGAAGGGATTTAGACTATGAAGCTCTCTTTCTGTATTAGTAGAAAATGCAAACATTTCCCCCAATTTGTCATCTATCTTCCTAATTTCATTTTATAATTTTTACTTCCTGTCTTCTAGACTCTTTTTTGGTGTGTTCAGATCTTTCACTTTCTCTTCATACTTTTCATCTGTTTTGACTTTATCATTGAAGAAGCCTTTCCCACCCTGGATGCTGTCATAAGCTGCCTGTGTTTTCTCCTGTTTATCTTTTCTCTTTAATGCTTCAGTTTTATGAAGATAACTGGCACCCATCTTCAAGATTCGTAAATCGGTCTCCTCAAACTCAAAGTGTTTTAAGGGTTGACTTTGTACAGCGATGGCACACACGTCATCCTGTGGTCTCGCCTCCCCATCTGCGGGGGCTCCTGGGAGAGCCGGGCCCTGGAAGCTGTGGAGGAGCCCGGTGCTGTGCGCCTGGTCCCCGAGACCTCGTATAGCTCAGAAAGTCCATGACTTCCGACACAGGAGACATGCAGTCCCTGAACCTCAGATGAAAAAGTTTTTAAATTTCAGCTTCACTGGGGTATAATTAGCGTATAAAACTGTAAGATATGTAAAGTGTACAGCATGGTGATTTCTTTTTTTCGCATCCTCAGCTGAGGACATTTTTCCATTGCTCTTAGAGAGAGAGGGATAGACAAACGTCAGTCGATTTCCTCCCATTTGCACCCATAATAAGGTATGTGCCCCAACTGGGAACTGAACCCACAACCTTCCTGCGGTGGCATGGAATGACGCTCCACCCAACTGAGCCACACCTGCAAGGGCACGTTCTGGTGATTTGATTTATGTATATATTGTGAAAGGATTCTTCCCATCTAGTCAACATATCCGTAATCTCACATTATTAATTCACACACACACACACACACACACACACACAGATTTTTTTTGTGAGACACTGAAGTTCTATTCTCTTAGCAAATGTTAACTATACAAGACAGTATCCTCAACCATAGTCACCATGCTGTATAAGGGACCCTCTGACCTTATTCCTCGTAAAGTAAACATTTGTTCCTTTCACCAGCCATTCGCTTTTCCCTCACCCCTGACCCCAGCAACCTTTCTCCTGCTGTGTGGGTTTGACATTTTTCCTTTTTTCCGATTATAAATATTAGTGATACCATGCAGAACGTTTTTCTCTGCCTGGCTTATTTCACTGTGCAGACTACGCTCACGGCCCCTCGTGGCTGCATTCCCCTCTTTCTCATGGCTGAGTATCATTCCGTTCTAGTTGCACATGCCACATCTTCCGTGCGCACCCATCCCTTGCGGTACACAGGTTGTTTCCGTGTCGTGGCTGTTGTGGATAACGCCGCAATGAACGTGGAGGTGCAGACATCCCTTCAAAGTCCTGTTTTCATTTTCTTTGGAAAAATACCCAGAAGTGGAAGCGCTGCATCATACAGTGGTTCCATTTTTAAATTTTCAAGAAACCGCCATACTGTTTTCTGGATGATTTGATTTGACTTGACTAATGGTTTGTATGGGCTGATTAGAAAGAGGTATGTGATCCAAATAAAAACAGTAAAAGTTTGGGTACATCCTGAATTTCTCATCCAAGTTCAGACAATGGATCAGAAGCAAGACTCACAGCCAAAAGGTGGAAACAACCCCAGTGTCCTTTGGCATATGGATGCATAACAAAATGTGACCTACAAAATGCATATTATTCTTCCTTAAGAAGGAGGGAATTTCTGACACCTGCAACAACATGGATGAACCGTGAGGACACTATGCTGACTGGATGAACCAGAAGGAAATGAACAAATTCTATGATTCCAATTATATGAGGCTCCTAGAACAGTCAAACTCATACAGACAGAAAGTAGAATGGTGGCTACCTGGGGATGCGGGAGAGTGATGGGAAGATGGAAAAGTTTTAGAGATGGATGATGTTGATTGTAAACCAACAACATGAATGTGCTCAGTGCCACTGAATTAAACCTAAGGTGTGGTTTAATGGTAAATTTTGGTATGTTATTTTCCCACAATAATAAAGGAAGGAAGAAAGAAAGTAAAAGATTCATGCCCAGGTGAATAGCAGAGGCATGAGACGGGCAGGTGATTCGGAAGAATCGTTTCCGGATCCCACGGGACGCCGACTTGCACCTGCAATCCCCACCCTCACAGAGAACATTGTGTTCTGTATTGAAATAATGACTTTCCCACTTCATCTTTTTGAGTGTGTGACATTTTATTCATAGGGTACATGAGTGGTACTGAAATTTCTGGGTCAAGAACCATACCCAGGCTGAAAATTTTGATATGTAAACTAGAGTTTCTTAGTTCAAATTGAGGAGCAGAATTCGGGGGGTCAATAGACTCCCTGAAATTGTAGAAACCATTTGAAGCATGTGCACAGCTTTCTAGGACTTTAGGTTATCACAATGTCTTTTGGAAGAACGATGCCTGAGGGTGGAGGATGTGTGTCCCTGGTACAGGATCCTGAACATCGTGTCTGTGGTCATCGAGCTTCACCTCACCGAGTGTTTTAAGTTAATGTTTTAACTGTATTTATTCAGGTGACATTGGTTAATAAAATTCTATGGGTTTCAGGTGTGCAATTCTATAATATGTAATCGATACATTGTA
>PVJD01015031.1:0-26623 GCA_004026545.1 Mormoops blainvillei
TAAGGAAATGGATAAGGACCTGTTGGGAGGGGCAGAGCTGGGTTCTTAGAGTTTGGAGAGAGTGATTTAATGTTTCTAAGTTCATCTTCTTTTATTGTTGCGAAAAATAGTAACAGTGTCAGCCTGTCACGGCTATGGGAAGACCCAGGAGGGGCTCACAGAATTTTGGAAATGCTCAACTCTGTCCCAAGAGGAAAAAAAATGTATTCCCACCCACCAGGCCCACCAAAGAGACGACCCCAGGGCTCGAGCTCCTCACTGAGGTCATTCCCGACAGCTCCGTGTGTGCAGATCTTCCCCGACTCCTTTGCTCCTCCACGGGCTCCGATGGGCCCACTGCAGGGACGCCCCGTGCACCGCGGGGGGCGCCACACAGGCCTCCCTATTTCACGGAGCCCCTTTGAGTCTTGCTGTTCTTTTTCACGCAGGCAACGGGGACAGTCCTAGTTCCGGCTGACTCCTGCCACCTGAGGCTGAAATCGCGTGGCGCGTGTGAAGTGGCCAGCGCCGCCTGCGGGTCGGCGCGGTCAGCAACGTTGCCGCTGCTGTCAGCTTCGCCTGGAGGGTGCGGTCCAAGCTCAGGGTTTCATGCAGGCCCCTCACCAGCTCCCGCAGCAGGGCCCGCAGGCACCCGGGGGCAGGGAGGCGCGGCGCGGGGGCGGGGGCCGGGAGCGCCTCGGGGTCAGCAGCGCCCCCTCGTGGGAGCCGTGGTCCCCAGGCCTGCCCGTCATTAGGGCTGCGTATCCAGGGTGCAGGGTGCGCGCTGAGCAACCACGAAGAATCCGGCCCTGAATCCGCTCGCCTGGGCGTCCGCCCTTAGCACTTAGAGCAGGGACAGGGCGCAGCAGGAAGAGCCGCCCTGTCCGACAGGAGGGCTCGGCCCGTGAGGAGACAGGTACGAGTGGCCCCCGGGGGCGTTATCCGGGCCCTGCCCGCGGGCAGCCCTCACCGCTCTTGGCATCACAGGCCTGGTCGGACTGGTGCAGTCAGTTGCTTTCTGCCAAACACCCCTGGGGACCGAGGAAACGCCCCGTTTTGGGTGCGGAGGCTCAGAATGGAAGGTGCTTAGCAGTCAGCGCAGAGCCACGTGCAGAAAAGCGGGTGGCAGCACAGCTGCGCGGAGGTCCCACCTGCCACACGCTGGTGCTCAGCTGTGTTTGATGGGCCTGATCCCTGACCTCGGAGGTATGGCGCCCAGCCCCCACCCCCGCCCCCAGGCTGCTTGGGGCTGCCCTTAGGAGGCCCATGGCCTGTGTTAGTTAGGTCCTGGCTCTGCCCGTGGTTGGCTCCCGTGTCCCGAGAAAATCGCTCAGGGATTGATCTCAGCATGTATGTCACAGGGATGTTCCCGAGATGAGATTAATTCACACGCGTAAGGGGCCGGCCCCGTCCAGTGCAGGCCGGGAGGGGAGGGATGCTGTCTCGCTGCAGAATTTAGAAAGAACAAGGAAGCCCTGGAAAAGTTGGGATGTTTCTGCTCCTATCGCTCGCTTGCAACTCTAATATCGTGGGTCCTGGAGCAGGCTGCCCACACCCCCACCCACCCCCGCCACACCCTGCGAACAGAGTTAGATCAGCGCAGGACCCAGAGAGCTCCCAGGGCTCTGCCTCCAGCGGGTAATCTTCCCTGCCGTTCCAGCCTCGGTGGCCTGCTCGGAACCCTGCCAAGCTCCCTGCTGCCCTCAGAGACGGCTGGGCCCCTGGGCCGGCCTGGCCAAGCCCCCACCTCATACCAGCGTACCACTTTCCCGATGGACCCCTGCCGAACCCTCCCTTTTAACTCACCAGGAAACAGCTGTTTTTCCCTGAAAGGAGGCTTGTGCACATAGTGTCTTCTTTCTCATTTCTCCTCACACTAAAGCCCCCTGCTCCTTAAAACCTGTTCCACGGAGGCCAGCTCTGAATCCCTCCTCCAGAACCTGGGCTCTTGCCTGGATCCCCTAGCATTTCCTGTCTTTCCTTTAACGGTTCCCCTCCCCTGCGTCCCTCCTGGCTTCTTGAATACTGTCTCTCTCCCACTGCGCTTGAAACGCTGCTGCTGCGGCGGCGGCTGCGGCAGCTGCGGCAGAGGCTAAGTCCAATTGACCTTGGGCTTGTCCTGCCATTCACACCTAGTGAGTATTCATTCACCCGGCTTTGTTGCAGGAGTGAATTCCAGGAGTGAATTCTACGGAGTGAAGTTCAAAGCCAGTCTTTCTGGGGGGAGATGCCCGTGTTGGCCGCCCTGGTCCCCGTTCAGCGGAAGCGCCATGCCGGGTAGTTAGCCATGCTTCATTCCATGGGCTCCTTCCAGACCTGCCGTATGGGCTGACGTGGCAGAGCTAACTCACTCCGTATGCAATACATGAGAACTCGGTTACAGACGGGCTTCGCGTGTCAGTCCTGAGCACCTGCTGCAAGGACGACTGGCACGCACTGGAGACGGTGCCGGGTGGACCAGCCTCGTCCCCGTCCCTGGGAGCCTCTAGTCAGACTGGTGAGAGGAAGACGCTGTGCTGGAAACTGGGCCACACCTATTAAGCGCCATAGAGGTGCGCGTGTGTAGGTATGTGTGTAGTCGCCAAGAAATGCCCGCACTTCTGGGGGGAGGCTCAGGGTCATTCCAGGCCCTTTAGAAAGGAGGTGAGCTGGGGAGATGGGCACTGGGTGGGCTCTGTTCACCCCACAGCTCTGCTCTCCTCCCACCCCCTGCTGGGGCCTCTGCATGACCTCTGTGGACTGTGTGGGCCCTTCCAGGTCTCAGCACACACCCCGCTGAGTTCAGCCAGTCGAGGCCCTAGGAGGAGGCTGGGGGCCTTGACGGGGTGTGTGCCCCCCACTCCTGCCCTTCTGCAGAAGGTCCCAGCTCCGGCCCTTGGGGCAGCTGTCCTCACTCTGCACCTGCGGTTTGGCCACCTTCTCAGGGCCAGATGTGGCAGCGATCCTCGCTGGGGGGGCTTCGCCAGCTCTGAATGGTGAATTTGCCCCTCCCTCCGCCTCGACCTTGGGAAGGTCCCTTCCACCAGCCCTCCGCAAGGGCCTGGCGAGATGGGCCGTCTGTTTCTAGCCAAGATCCTGACTGACAGCACAAGGCAGGAGGCCCGTGCAGCCGTCCGCTTCCCAGAACGCCTGTTAAACCTCGTTAGAACGAGATGGAAACAAAAATCTCTGCCGGTGAGAAACTTCTAGCCGAGCAAGGAAGACACACGGGCGAGACGGTTTGTCACTGAGAATGAGTGTTAGAAGGACGCCCGGAAATGGGGTGGGGACAGTGAGGGTCATGTATGAAAGAGACGAATAAAGCGAACAAAGGACGTGGGGCACCTCCTCATGAAAACGTGGTTCGGGTGTTCCGCACGGGAGGAGATCTTTGTCGTTTCTCCGGACCCGTGCCTCTGTGTCACGGGGCGGGACTGCAGGGTCCCCTGAGTTGAACTCACCTGTGCCCGCCACGGGGCCGGCCACCGCCCTCGCTCCGTTCTCCTCCACTGCGGGTGCTGCCAGGCCCGCCCCCCACCCGCGCCCTTCCTGCCTGTGCCCTGGCTTCTTCCCCCCGAGCCATTTTTCATTTCAACGCACTGGAGGACTTGGAGCAAGGAGAGTGAACGTATTGATTTCCATATTCTCATTGTCACAGTTGGAAGGGAAGGTGACGAGGCCTGAGACATATGGAGGTGAAGTGTGCGCTGGAGGACAGACGGGCGATGCCGCTCGGCGCAGCCGGGGTGTCAGCGGGCTTTGAAGTGCGGCCAGGCCTCCTCCCTGGGCTAATAAACACCCCGCGTGGGGCGGAGTCGCTCTCCTCCCCCAAGCGAGGCGGGGAGCTGGGGCGGGCACTCTCCCCTGGCAGCGTGGATCGGAGAGGCAGCCTCTTTGCTTGTCTAAAGTGGCTCGGAATGTTACAACTTAATTTGGTTGGGAGCTGAAAGACCAGTGTTATTCATACACGTAGCTGGAGGACTTGGAGCTGGCTTATAAATGAGGGTTGTAATAACCATAACTGCCACTTACGGAGTTGTTACCATGTGGCAGGCCCTGTCTGGAGGGCATCGGGCATGTGGACTAATGTAAGCCTGTGAAGCAAACACTGGTATGACCCTTACGGATATGAATATTATCATTATTGATATTCCCACTTTACAGAGGAGGGGCAGAGGCCCACAGAGAGGAACTGCCTTGACCAAGTCACACATCTCGGAAGCGGCAGAGCCCCGGGCAGCCGAGGGGCCTGACCCCAGGGCCAGCCTCGCACATAGTGCTTCTTTACTGTAGGTGGTGGTCCAAAAACTAGCGTACTCTTCAGTCGGCTTGTGTGTGCTCTGCTTTTATTTTCTAGAGTTCCTCCAGGACCGGGGACAAGGGGAGGGCTGTGGGGGTAACTGTTAGGGGTAGCTCAAGGGGGAGGGCCTGCAACCCAGGACCACATGAACTTTTAAGCATGAGACCTTCCCTGAGCTGGTATCACAGATTTGACTCAAGAAAGGAGAAACGCGACGTGTGTGTGCAGAGTGGAGCCGTTGGTGTGACGTGGAGTCATGGGGAAGCGTAGACTCGGGGGGACGAGACGTAGGTCTGCAGCGAGCTCCCGGACGTGCAGAACTTCCCTTTATGCCACAGTGGCCGAGTGTCCCAGCTTATCTGGGATGACTCCTGTAGGCGTGGGACTTCCCGTGCTCAACATGGGGATGTTCTGGGCACCCTGGGACGGGTGGGCCACCCTAGCTCATGCACTGCTGGGGCCAGCTGAAGCCCCCTCTTCGCCAGACCCTGGAGCTGGCTTTTTTCGGTTTGCTGGTTCTTACGTCACACTCCCCGGACCACCCACGCCCGGGTCACTGGGCACCCCTGTGGGAAGGGCCGACCCCTGGGCTTCTCCCTGGGAGAGGGACGTGGGACAGGTGGGCTATGCAGGCTCCAGCTTGGGGGCTTCTGCGTGTTTCAAACAAGCCGCCAGCTGATCCTTAGTCTCATGAATGTACCCCAGGACTGACGTCGTAGGGAAATGAAGAAGCTGTGATTTCAGTGTGGGGACCCTAGATCTGCCCCTCCCTCTGCCGCTTGGACTCTGACTTTGTGCCTCATTTCCGATCAGTGGGGTCCTGCTTTGTTCCTTGGACCCTGTTTGGACCTTAGTTTCAAAAACCGTGCTTCTGGTCTGTACTCCCCTCCTCTCCATCCTCATGGCTGCCGCCTCGGAAACCGAGCGGGCCCCCGCCTTCGATGAAACCAGCCCCCACCCCAGCCCCGTCTCTCTCCTGGAGCCCCAGCACCCGCGCAACCCTGGGCAGCCAACCCCTTGGCTCTCCCCGCCCAGCTTCCCAATGGCACCGACGCATCATTTGGTTGAAGCCAAGGGGGGAAGTAAAGCAACTGTTTCCATCATCCTTGTGAGAAGGCGTTCTTCCGTTACATAGCTGAGAGCTTGAAGCGTCTACATTGGCTCTGAAAACTGGCCCTGACGGCGCCTGTAGCTGCCCAAGCAAGAGCCCGTAGAGGGTGTGGCAAAAGTAGGTTTACAGTGATTCCTATGAGAAATAATACAATAATTAATAAATAATAATATGCAGCTAAGCTCCACGTCCTGTGTGCGCACGGCTGTAAGCCTCCCTTAGCCCACCCTTGCATGTCCTTATTCAAGCAGTAGGTCCAGTCACGGCTCCTGCGTAAGTGCGACCCTGCGCTCCCTGGCCCCGGGAATCGGCCGCCCCGCCCCACTTACCTGCACTGGGAGCAGCGCCGCCGGCCACCGCCGCCAGCCACTGCCCTGCATGTGCCCAGAGGACAGCTGCTCGGCTGGGCATCTGTTGCCCCCCCGGGCTCTGCCCTGACTCCCCAGGGAGGACAGAGCTTTTCCTCCTCTGTGTCGCCCCTCTGCAAGGACAGACTTCTGCGGCATCACCTGCAGCGAAGGAGGTGGGACTCCCTCCCACGCACTCGAGGCTCCTGCAGAGTGTCTCTGGGGCTGTGGTGGACAGCCCGCCCTGCAGGCTGGTGCCCCCCCACCCCAGCAGCCGGTGTCCCTCACTGCTCTGCCACAGGGCATTTTCTGGCTGATGGCCCAGGAGCCCTGGAGATAATCTTCCAGTGACAGGGAGCAGCATGGTACGGACCCCGCTTACGCGTGCCCTGCTGGGTCCACTCGGAGGCAGGTCGGGCCTGTGCCCCACCAGGCCCTGTGGGACTGAGCCCACCGCCCGCACGGTCACCTGCTCATTTGTGATCCTAGTAGGACCTTCCGAGTAAATGACAGGTACCCCCATCTCTGACAGAGTCTACTTCTGGAGGAATCCAAACTAACCTGCCGCATTTTATGTATGACTTAGAGGCGTATATTTATTTGCATGTCTCCGCTCCGACTAGAAGCTTCTTGACAGACGAGGCCGCGTCTTACACGTCTTTGCTCCGTACGTGGCCTGACACCCAGGAAGCGCCAGCGAGCACTTGTCTAGGGGAAGCAGGAGCTTGTCACATTTCAGCGACGTCACACTGGCCCCGAAGCGCCGCGAATCTCCATGATATCCACAAGCAGCCAGTGCAGTCCTGCCGGAATTTTTAATGTAGTAGAATTCCATACAAAATTAAGAATCTAGGATTCCACAGCTGTGCTAGTCTCCCGCTGGGTCAACCAGCACGCCCCATTCCTTTCGTTGAACCAGATAAGAGATAAAATATGGCACCTTTTCAATTGTGTTATCACCTTTTGCAGAAACCAGGATAAAACCTGGGGCTCTTCTTTCTGGTCCTTAATACACCTTAAGCCTATTTTGAAAGTAAGTCATCTGCACAGGATGGTAATACTGATATTGATATGGGAAAATGGTTAATAAATCGAGGACTCCTTTTTTGTGTTATTGAAATGTCTTTTCAAAAAATGCATCTGAGTCTGAGAATAATTCAAATGAGTTTATCTTCAAGGGACCGTAGTCTTTAAACGTGCTTACCCGGAGGAAGGATGCGCTCTGGCAGCTCTCCGTGGTTTTGTTAATATTTTCAGAAAGCTGGCAACTCCTGAACGATATTATTAAACCAATAATTTATTCCAATTTTTTACTTGGAATCAGTGAGCAGGACACCTGTCGCCAGTGGGCTCTCCCTCCCTTGTTTCATTTTTCCTTCGCGTCACGTGCGTCCCCGTGTTTCAACAGCAGGAACACTCCCAGAGCCCATGCAATCGTGACGGTGCCACATGGCTACGAGGGAAAGTCCTAGAAGGACCGAAGGGCGACAACACGAGCTGAGATGAGGGAAGACACACAGGTCGACCAGGAACAGTGTCTAATGGATATTTATGGTTTAAAATGTAATAGTATCCTCCTATGTATCACCCACGCCGGAACAAGTGATGTAATAGTCACCGGAACCATGAAAAGGCAGAACTTATAAGATGGTTAGTAAATAATTTATGTGAGAAACATGGCTGCCATGAGATGTTATTTTTTAATACATCACTCTAATAATTACATATCATCGAGCTTCGGGTGCCCCGTTTTTCATCAAAATATATGATGAGTCAAATATAGAAAAATGTGACAGGCTCCCTGTGGCTTGGGATCTAATTGGGAAGAATATAAACGTTGATGTGAGACTTTTCAACCAAGACTGAAAAATATCAAGAAACTCATTATGTTTATATTATAGATCCAAAGAGAAAAGGCCAGTGTCACAGTCACACAACCAATTAGGTTTTGTAAATTAGCTATTAGAAACTGTTGCGGTGGATGTTTATTGAACCGGTTTTAATTGATCTTAACACGCCTCCTAAGCCTTTCACGAGCAGGACCTGACCTTTACCATGACGGGCGCACAGGAAAGAATTTGACTTATATGTTGAACGTGTGTTTCCCCTTTAAACATTAAAAATACATATCTCAAAGGAACTGTGAAAGCCTTCGTGAGAGGGCAGATATAGCAATGGGACGTTGCGATTGATTCCAGCAGCTCCAGCAAACTGTCTGCAAAGAAAACATATGTCCCAGGCGTTTGGTTTTCCCCCAAGAAAAATAGATTGTTCTACACTAACAGATGGTAAAGCCTGAACAGCGGAGAACGATATATTCCAAAAGTTTAGATTTGCCAGTTGTTCCAAAGGCGAAACAGCAAGAATAAGAATTTTCTTCGTTGAAAGAGCTGTAGCCGACCTTCTTGAAAAGTTCTGGAAGAGTTTGTTTCGTGTGAGACCTCTGTGCTCCCCTTTAACCCTGTGCAAACCTGCGGTCACTCTGGGCTCGGCCCTGATGTGGAACAGAAAGTCTCAGAGAGAAAGGTCACTGAGCACCCTGAGGCTCTCACATCAGGGAGGAGAGCTCCCCGGCGAGAGGGATGCTGTGTCCCAACCCGTGCAGCCGAACGACGTTTTGATGCCGTTTTGAAGTTAACGGACCCATTTCTTGTCCATGTATTTGAACACACTGCTCTTCCTTTATTTAATCACAAGCATTCGTCACTCCAGATGAGCGGGAAACAGGGCAGTCAGACAGAGAAACTACTTTTGAGTGCCAGGCACTAAAGCTTTTGCGTCACAAGAACCAGGGATTAGTCTCCCTGGGGGAAGCCCTGGAGGGCTCGGGGTCTCAAGGGCAGGCGGTCAGCAGGAGACGAGATGAGCTGAGACGCGGAGCGCCCGCGGCAGACCCCGCTGTCAGCGGGGACCGCTGTGGTGGCGTGAGCTGGGCTCTCTCGGGGCAGTCAATTTGAGTAAAACATCCGCCAAACCCTTGCATAGTATCCTTGAGGAAAATGTCTGCCGGATGATAGTGATTTATGGAGATTCAACCCTTGAATGATGTTACCAGTATCAACCTTGAGCACGTCGCCAGCGGCCTAGGAAGCTCTGCTTCGTTCAAAATTGTAATACTTTAGGTGACACATGGCGGGGTTGCCAGGCAGGCTTGTGGGAGGCCTGCGGTTGGAAGAGGGTAGAACCCCGTTAGAAAGCGCGTGGGAGACTTAGAGAAAACCAGCCAGGTTAGCAAGTCGGACCAAACTTAACAAGAGAGGAATAGACGTGGACAAATGTAGAGCCGCATGTTTAGAATTTAAAAACAACAACAACAACAACAATAAAACTGCACGAAGGAGGGACTGGCAAGATCTGCCTGAAAAAAAAAAATGCTTCTATGCATAAGACGTGGGCTCTGAGCTCATTTCACGTTCAAGCGTGACATTTTTGCTGGAAAAGGTAATGTTTCATTGGGCTGCATTCGAGGGGACGGGTTGGGCTCTCTGTGTTTCGCACGGTCAGACTGGCCCTGGCGGAGTGTGTACGCTCAATTCTGATTTGCTTCTTCTGGGCTGGATGTTAATCGATAATCTGGGGGGATATTAAGGTTCTGTGGCTAAGAAGCCTCCGAGTTTCTCTCACGTGCTAGACACTGTCCTAGATACGAGGACAAGACTGACAAAAGAGCGACACGTGGTGGAGTTTCTAGAGAGGGGATCCTTAAATCCAAGGTGCCCTGGGGGGGTCCTTGCTCGATGACACTGCCGAGCAGCTGACACGCGGGTCAAGGACACACCCAACGCATGTGGCTGCAGGGGGATCAGGCAGAAGTATCGGGGATGCAGATCACGTGGCAGCAGCTGCGCCCACATGGGGCGGGTGGTGTGGCCTGCAGAGCGCCTGGTCGTTTCTGGCAGACACACAGGCGCACCCGTCACAGTGGGAAGAGCCCAGCGCCGGGCACGTCACAGCTGCTCACAGGTGGCACCAAATAGTTGCGTGGGGTTTTCTTCTATCTGCTGGGAGTATGTGATAGGCAGTTCTAGAATTCCGGAGGACAGGGACTCTCGCCTCTGTTTTTATCCTCTGTGCCCACCATGGTGGCCTTTACAATGCCAAATAAATAAATGAGACAGTTGCATCACCTCCAAGAGTGGACACTAATCATCACCACGTTAAGATGTGGCCTGTAGGGCCTCAGTTTTGGTTTTAGTGACAGTGTGATTTCAGCTTCTTTCGTTCTTTTTATTTTTATTTATTTTATTTATTTTTTTTGCTTTTACTTAAAGAGAATCTCAGTCACTCTCAGGGGCGCACAGATCTTTCTGTCATTTCGCAGAACACTCACATTCAGTGGCTCGTGGATGGAGACTTTACTCATGACCCACAATGTCATTCTCTAAATCAGGCAGGACCCTTGGAAAGCCCGGCTCTTCCTGCCCGCGTTACTCTGTCCACCCCTCTCCTCAGCTGTGCAGCCCCCTTCTTCCCGGAACAAACGTTGTTATCTCAGTTTCCTTCCCAACCGCTCTCCTCTCCCCCCAAACTCTTTTGGCAACAGTGGGCTCTTCCCCGCACTCTCGCAGCTGCGTGATGCGTCTGTGTGAAGTGTCCCAAGACCCTGCCCTCTCTTGAGCACTCACTGCGTGCCAGGGGCCTTACACATCTCATCTCGTTCACTGCCGCCGCCGCCGTTATCGTGTTGGTAATATTATTCCCCATATGCAGGTGGGGAGACGGAGGGTCACAGAAGGTAGATCACGTCCCCAGTCCTGCACGGCTCACTGGTGGAGGAGCCCAGGTTTGAACCCCCGGCTTTCCCTTAACCCCACATTCTATGGATGCTTCGTGTCAACTAGAATTTCGGATTGAAGCTGTAAACATGTGAAAAAGAGAAATGGAAAGTGGGGCTTTGTTCTGAACGGGGTTTGTCTTTGCCCAATAAGCTGTGTAGCTCCTAAGTGCACTGCACCATACAGGATGACAGAGTCAAGAGGCTGCTGTCCCCCAGAGCGTCCTCATCCTCCCGGGGCCGGGGAGGCCCTCCCAGTCAGACCACGAACGTTTTTCCCCAGAGGTTTCAGGCCAGCCTCCGAGTCCTGGGACACAGAGCGGTGCACAGGCTGCTTCAGGTCACCCGGCTGGCTGACAGCCCAGAGGGGACTGATGGCCAGGCTCCTGGACTTCTAGGCCCTCACACTTTTCCTGGGGAAGGTTGGGTGACATCGGACTATTCCTCCTTGAATGGGAACTCTACTCAAATGTAAGGTACAACAGAAAAGACATATTTTGATAGTTTCACGTTTAAAAAAAAAAAAGCCTTGATTTAAGATCAAGCGAGTGTTTATGAAGTATTTCTGACCTCCTTGGAGAAAGGCGCTTTCCAAATAAAAGTTTCACTGGATCATTCTGAAATGTTTATTTTAGGCAAGCATTCTTTTCATAAAATATTTACACGTGTTCTAATCGCAAACATTCACATTAGTGTGGGCCACGGGTCTGAAATTTACTTAACCAAAGTGGTTTGCTTTTCCGGGTCCAAGCAGCAGGAGTTCCGGAAATCCAAAAGAGATAAAGGGATTCCCTTACAAAGCCTGTTAAAACATCAGATCGGCACTTGGAAAGGGCAGTTTGAAACAAGGCTCACTCAGAGTAAGAACTTCCTTAGGGCCTTGACGTGAAGAGCTCACACCAGCTCAAACACCTGCGAAATGAGCAAATAAGGCATAATTTCCCCAGGACATGGTGCCAGCATCTTGCCGAATACGTCTCACTGCCAAGGACTCAGTTAACGTTTCAAAGAAGGAAGCGCAGCCAATTTTAGCAGTTTTTCTGAATTTCTGCAAGAGAGAATAGATTTGGAATTTTCTGCTCTCTTGAAAGAAGCGATAAGGAGTAGATTTCCGCCTCTCATGGATGTGGTTCTGGGGGTGTCAAAATATTCCTAATGTTGCCCTGGCTGGTGTGGCTCAGTGGATTGAGCACCGACCTGCGAACCAAAGGGCCGCCGGTTCGATTCCCAGTCAGGGCACATGCCTGGGTTGTGGGCCAGATCCCCAGTAGGGGGCGCGCGTGAGGCAACCACGCATTGACGTTTCTCTCCCTCCCTCCCTTCCCCTCTCTCTAAAAATAAATAAATAAATAAATAAATAAATAAACCCTTTAAAAAATATTCCTAACGCTGGCAGCGGCAATTAGGAGTGGAAAATCACTTGTCCTTGACCTCATCCTGGATGAACCTCCTGGGAAGCCAGGAAGAATGAGCTCTTTCTGAGGCCAAGGAAACCTCCCTGCGGGAGGCCCATGACCGTCAGACCGAGAGAGCGGAGGTTTTTGGCTCTTCTTCCATGCCGCTGCCTGTCAGTCCGATAGGTGCCCCTCGGCAAATCACGCACCCTGCCCGGGCCTCAGTTTCCCCCTCTGGAAAAGGAGGGTGTGAGACAGCCCCTGAGGCCTTGCTGGTGGTCTTATCATCTCTGCCCGTTTCCGGTGACTCACCCCCGGCCCCAGTGCCCCATGAGACCTCGTGCCCGGCGAGCTATAGCTTCTGTCTCCCTTTGCAATGGGTGCGTATGGGGCAGGAGGCACGTCGATCCACGCCACATCTTGTTAATCACTTTTCCTACGTGTTGGAAAGTGGATCTTGTGAAGCCGGCTTTGTCGTAACCTACTCAGAGTTTTTCTTTGCTCTCTGGTGGAAAGGGACATGGCGGGGACTTAGGTGAACCGCCTGAGTCAGGGTGAGAAGGGGGGCGTTTGACTTCCTTAAGAAAGCGAACCCTCAGGCGTCGCTGCCGGTCATTTCCAAAGGCGCGGCAATGCCAGGACCCCACGGAGTAGGTTTGGGTGGGGCTTTGCGGATGGCTGGCCTCCACCGATTGCAGGCAGTGAGGCCGTTTCTTCGCGAGCGACCTGTGACTGAGACTCGTTACACTGTCGCGGCTGCACAGTTGGGATGATTAGGTCTTTGGATCAAAGAGGGTAAGGGGCTAGACATCAAGCTTTGCAGCGCTTGGGGGGCCAGTCTGCTTGTAATCCACAGAAACGCTTTCCGGCCTGGGGTTCAAGACTGGTTAGCAGGTGGTGAGATCCGTGCACTGGCTCATGGGTAGCATTTTTAAAAGATAAAATAGGCTAGCATAAATAGGTAAGAGTATATCATGAGAATGTTTAGTGTTGGCTTGGGGAATCACCTTTCTTTATGGAGAGAGAGCACGTAAATGCATGGAACTTTCAGGTCACAGCGTGAATTTCATTTCTCACTTTAGATCCGGTTGAGAGAAAGGTCAAGTTCTGGGGGAAACAGACTCGGAACCGCAGGCTTGCGCGCGGCGTGGTGGGTTTGCTGGGATGAGCTGGGCAGGAGTGACCCAAAAGGCCAGGCAGGGCAGGCCTGGGGGAGGAGGGCTCACCTGGAGGGGACTCCAGCTCGGCCGCCACCCCCTGCATGCGACTGGAGTGGCCCTGCAGAGCGGTGCCACTGCGGGTCAGGTGGCTCCTCGACTGACCCGGGGTGTGCGGCCTGTGCTGGGAGGCAGCTGGACACCGGCATAGCCAGAGGGACGAGTGTCTGGGTGCCGAGGGGCCCCTGGGGTGGCCACTGCCCCGCCGCAGCCTGAGGCAGCTGGTCGAGCCCCAGTGCGGGGCCCTCACCGGTGTCCCCGAGATCAGGGCCGGGGCCGCCTTGGTCAGGGATGCCCTGTGCGCACAGGTGTTGTGGAGAAGCCGGCTCCCACCTTGATGGTCTACTGGAGATGACGACTGAGGCCCTCTTCTCTCCAGGGCCCGTTGGCCCGCATCTGAACAAGCCCCGAGAAACCTGGAACATTCCCTTCCCTGGGCTCCAACAGGGAAGTTTAAGGCAGGCCCGTGGGTGGGAAGCCTCACCCTAATTCCACCCCAAACAACAAGAAAAACCCAAGCCACTCTCCCACGGACTGGGGCGCCTGCCCCGCGCTGTCCAGAAAGCTGATTGTGTGAGTGGTAACCCTTCCCAGGCCCTCCATGTGTGTGTGCGTGTGTGATCACTCCTGACCCCAGGACCAAATTTCAGACAGGACAGTAGACAGCACCCCATCCTCTACCCATAGATGCCAACAGCACCCTCTTCCCTCCAACTGTGACAACCAAACGTCCCCAGACATGGCCAGAGGCCCCCGGGGGACAAAGTTGCCCTGGTTAGAGCCACTGTCCCAGAGGATAAATGAGCTTTTACTCAGTAGGCAATTGATATCAAGATTTAAGACCAGTGAGCTGCACTCCAAGTATTTCTGTGTGATACCCAGAAAAGACCGGCGGTAATTCTAAATCCTCACGACTCAGCAGGATGGTAAAGATAGTTTCATGGCTCTACGTGATTAATTAGGGCGTCTGATTTTCTTCTTCCAGTCTGCTGTGAAGTCAGGGTGGGTGGTCTGGTGAGAAAGCAGGCTGGAGGCTTTAAACTTTATTTATGGGGTGTTTGGAAGGCACGTAAAATCATTTAGGCCCAGTGAAATGGGATAATGGGGCACTCTGCCTTTGTCTGCCATTTACAAATCCGTTTTATGAAGTGGAAGTGAAGCAGAATGGTGTAGCTGGGTTTTAATCACGGGTGTTTTGACCTCCCCTCTTGGGAGCGATGATGTGATTTCAAAGATGAGAAACTGCGGAGAACAAGAGGACAGAGTTGGCTGAGCCGGAAGGAGCGGCTTTTAAATGAGGGATTACTGCAGATGTTCTCGCCGAGGACTGTAGGCCACAGACGTCCACACCTTGTCTTCGCTGCCTCAGTTTTTAAATCTGCGTCCTCCCCAGGACACGGGGCTGCAGTGGGGCCGGACGGGCACCCGGCTGCACTTGGCCCCCCCACTCTTTATTTCCACATACTCGTTGGCAGGCAGGAGGGAGCCTTCTCCAGCTCTCGTTCCAGGTGACGAGTAACAGAATTTTCTTGATTTGAACGAAACTCTCCTATTTTAGTGGTACCATTAACCAAACATTTTAAGGGTATAGTTCACTGGTAAAAGTACTTCAGTTTTGACACAGACTGATGTATGCTTCAGCCTTGCATATTTTGGTTTGGCCAATTCAAGGCTGATTTTATTAAAGAGAAAGTGGCTTTTAGTGGGGAACTAACTCACTCATCTATCAGGGTGTCACCGCCTCGTGGCTGGGCCAGGGGGCCAAAGGCACACCGGGTGGACAGACCAAGTCCAAAGAGCGTGTCCGGGCTCGAGAGCCCCGTGGAAGTCACCAAGTGCAGTGACCTCTCTGGACAGGATTCTTTCATTGCTGGGAACGGAGGCCCCTCAGGTTCGAGCAAGAAAGCGGGACGTTACGATAAGGCTTCAAACAGGTCTCCTGGGAGCCAGAAGCCGCGGAAGCTGGGCCTGCCGTGGACACCGCCTCTGCTTCAGGCGTGCGCCATTTCGTTGCCCTTCACGGCGGGTTATCTTCCTTGGTCCGCTCCTGGGACTCTCAGTGGCCCGCCGCTTCCCCTGGACTCCGCGCAGCCCAGAGTCTCGGAGCCGCACTGCTAAGCGCTCTGCCCGCGTTCCCCGGCCGCTGTGGCCTCCGGGGCCGGCCCCTGCAGGGCGGCGTGAGCAGCCTCGTGGGCCAGGTCTGTGAGGCTGTCATTGGGAAGGACGGCGAGGGAACCAGACACCCGAGAGGGCGGGACTTGTCCTTGTTGTGCAGCCAGTGACCGGCTGCGGGAAAGTGCTGGGAGCCGCGGTCTCTTGCTCCTTGGGACTCCACGCCGGGCAGTGTGCTGGGACCGTTGCAAAACATCACCTGCCCCGCGTGTCCCTTATGGGAGCCGTGAGGCCTTTAAATAGTTCATGGTAAATGCCGGGGCAGATTGTGGGTGAAGCGTGATGGGGACACTGAGAACAGCCAATGAATTCGTCAGGAGATAACATGAAATACTCACTTAGGATAACAATTTATAATAACATTAAAACGGTTGCCAGTTAGGCAACTTGCTGTGTGCCACTATGGTAAGAATTTGGCACATCTAATCTGATTTAATCTAAATGCTAGTTTTACAGAAAATCTGTCCCCGCCTTTTCTCATTCAAGGATTATAGTATCTGAAATTACATATAATTTTAAACCAAATTGAGCAATTTATATTAACTCTGTATCACTAGGAGAAAAGAAGTATATTCACAAATTACTCTATTATAAAGGCAGATTTTTAAAAGCCGAGATAACATTGGTTAATAACACTGTATCAGTTCAAGTGTACGATGTTATAATTTAATATCTGTGTACATTACAGTGTGCTCCCCACCAAAGTCTGGCTTCCATCTGTCACCGTGTCATGGAAATCCTTCACCTGCTACGTCCTCCCCCAGCCTCTCCTCCCTGGTAACCACCAGCCTGTTGTCTGTGTCTGTGAGTTTGTTTTCATTTTGGCTTCTTTGCTCATTTTCCTCTTTTCTTGCCTTATATTCCCCATAGGAGTGGAATCAAGTGTTTTTGTCCTTTTCTGGCTGACTTTGCTTAGCACGATACCCGTAAGACTCAGTCACGTCATCACACAGCCCAGTGTTCCGTCCTTGCTGGGGCCGAGCAACATTCCGTTGTGTAAATGCACCACGTCCCCCTTACCCAGTCGTCTGTCGATGGGCGCTGACGTTGCTTCCCTATCTTCGCTATTGTAAATAACGCAGCAATGAACGTAGGGGTGCATGCGTCTTTTTAAATTACTGTTTGGGATTTGTTCAGATACGTACCCAGAAGTGTAAGTGCTGGGTTATGTGATTGTTCTATTTTAAATTTTGGGGGGAAACTCCATACTCTTTTCCACAGTGGCTGTACCGATCTACATCCCCTCCCATGGTGCACAGCATCCCCTTTCTTCCACGTCCTCACCACACTTGCTCCTTGTCGTTTCGGCAGCGGCCATTCCAACAGGCATGAGGTGATTTATCATGGCAGCTTTGACTTGCATCCCCTTAGTAACGAGCGATGCTGAACGTCTTTTCCTGTGCCTCCTGGCCTTTGATAGGTCTTCTTCGGGAAAATGTTTCTTCAGGTCTCAATGCAGAATATTATCGTATCCCTTCAAATAGCTATTAAATCAGAGAAGAGGGAGAAATGGTAACTTACAAAATGATGAGGTAAGGTTTCTTGAAAAAGCTCTATAGTGAAGGAAGGGGAAATTTCAAAGATAAAAACGGGCATTGGTAGGGCGATTTTTTTCATACCTGGTTACCAGGAGAGGGAGCAGAGAGAGGGGGCCCTGTTCATAATGACTCTGATATAATGGGAGCACCCTGGGACTGCCCCGGGGAAACCGGGCCGTGGGGTCACCCTCGTCGCTGGGGCAGATGTCATAGGTGGAGACCACACGAGCAAAAGCTCTGTGTGGGACGGGGAAGGCCACGCATGGAAAGGACAGATGAGAGGCCGTTGCTGTGCCTCCCAGTGCCCGGGGCACAGGGCCCGTGGCTAACGAGCTCTGTCCTCGCCCACCCAGGTGGGTCGTGGTTCGGTTCCCCACTAATTCCTACCCTGCGTTTGAGAAAAACATGGGACGAGGACCCTGGAGGCCATGGGGACGTGGGGACTCCAGGTCGGACCCTGGGAGTCCTCCCTCGGTCAGCGTCCGATCTGGCCTCTGTGCCCAGTTTTTCGTCCCTCCCCCCTCAAGGACGCCTTTCCTACCCCTGCCACCTGAGCCGCATTTCTAATGCCTCCGCTCTCCCCTGGCCTGGTTCACCCGTTGCTGCAGAAAGGCAGCCTCTGCAAATTTTCCCGTCCGCCGCTTCCGCCAGCTAATTATCTGCGCCTTTGTTTCTGGGCAAGTGGGGGCTGGGCGGCCACCAGGTGAGTTAGGGCATGGCCAGGCACTGAATGCAGTGTGTCGCCGGGCTGTCCCAGGGCGGTGGTGGTCGGACTGACAGCACCCCTGAATGCGGGACATGCCTGTTCGGGGGGCAGTCCCTGGGGCCCCGTTTCAAAGTGCAGACTCTCGCCGACACGGAGACACTGATTTCCAACAAGGGGCCCTGCTTCCCGTTTGGCCGGGTGTTTACCAGGGAGAAGGAACTTGGACTCTGGAATGGGAATTTGGCCACCGGGTTTGGGGACGGTGGAGACAAGGTTGGCGGAGAGAGGACCTATGAGCGACTCAGCAGCACTGGAAGCCAGGCCTCCCAGGAGGACCGTTCCGTCGGGGAGAGTCTGCGTTTTGCTTTTCACACGCGCCTGCCATGGTGCCCCCGCCTTGGCCGCCACCTTGAGAATGGTCGTATTTCATCAGCTCCTTTGCTCTGGGGAGGGCACGGGCCCCTCCGTGCAGCGCCAAGAGGGAACTGGATGTGGGCCGTGGCCTTGGGGGGCTTGTTCCAGGTTCCTACCTGGAAGGCGAAGCCCCCCTGAAACAATGCCCCGCAGAGCCTTCTGCTAGTTCCCCACCTATCAGCATTTCACTGGGCGTGACGCAGGATGACGGTTCTCGGGCTTCCAGGGCCTATATCAAACTCTCTCATTGCCACATAGCATATTAAGCACCTTTAAGGTAAAGCAGGACCCTGGTTTCATGCGATTCTAGGGGAATTTAATGAAGACGCCGTGGTAGGAACTGGGCCGCATTTCAGAGGCACCCGCCGAAGAGTCTCGGAACCACAGGAAGGGGGCCCAGCATGCACTGGGCCAATTAAAAAGAACACGCTCAGGTTTTTGTGTTCATTGTGAAGTCAAAGTATTAACGAGACAGTTCGAACAGCATGGCCAGCCACCGTCCCAGTGAAGCTGCTGTGGGGTGGGGGTCGCCGCGCAGGGGCCATTGTTGTCCCTTTCCAAAGGAATCCGCAACGAGCATCTGTCAGAGTTTATCACGGCCCGATTACGAAGCCACATTAGCCATAGTTTACTGAGCTGCCAGCACGCAACAGCTCTAAGGAGATTATTATTAGGGGCATAAAGCCAACAAGAAATGAGTAAGGCCTTCGCATGACTTCAATGAGCCGAGAGAGTTCTTTCCTCGCGGCCTAAAGAGGATAGGGGTTGACTCGAACAAAGAGCTACGGACTCCATTGGGTTCAACCGAATATCTTTCTAGACGGAGAAATGGAGAATCAGTAAATTGAGTGATTTACACAGTTGATCTAGAACCAGAAGCCCCGAGATGGGGTGAAGGGAGGCAGCTACTGAGTGGAGGTGCAGCGTCGCCATGCCGCGTGGTGGCGGCCGGTCCTGCCCCTTCCCAGGAAGGTGCTTGTTTTCTCTGGGGGTCGATGGCCGGGCCAGCCGCGGAAGCTGGGCCGTCGCGTAATCCGAGGCTCACGATTTACTCGTTGGCTGGTGGGGATAATCTCTGCTTCCTTCTTAGTTTGTTGTGAAGAGCAAATGGAGAGCAAACGCCTTGATGTCGTCTCCGTTTTAGGGACATTCAGGCCTTCATGCCATCAGGCTGGTGTTAGCTCAGGAGGCGGTCGCATGGGACCCTGCCCTTAGAGGCCTGCAGGGTGGCTGGCCGCTGAGACCGGCCCGTCCGTCCTCCCCGCCCGGTTGCGAAGTCGCGCCCCCAGGATCTAGCACCTGGTGTAACGTCGACGTTCAGAAACCACCAAGCAAACATTCGAAGGTACAGAAACAATATTGGCGGGAGGGGGCAGGTAGTGAGGTGCATGGGAATAGTCAGTGGAATGTTCTAGATGTTTGCCAGTCGTCGTTTGATTTCAGAGCCGGGAAGCTGACGTTAACACCTCGGATCAGCTCAAACTCCAGAGTCTCATGAAGAACCGGCCCCAACACTGTACCTGTTTCTATTGTCTTGACCTAGACTCCCCAAGCCTTACTCGTAAACTGAAAGGACCAGGCCGACAGGGAGACGAGTGCCGGGGTCGAGGGCATGGAACGGGGGCCGGCAGGGGCCGTGCCGGCCGGGGAGCTGCCTGCCTGGGGGGGCTCGCCCCTCCCCAAGCCCACAGGCTGTTTCCACTCAGGCACAAGGACCACTCATCGCCCACCTTTTCAAGAGAAAGCCAGATTTTTCAGCTTTTATATTTTGCCATTAAAAAAAAAAAGTTAGCAATTCATTCAAAAAAATTTTAGAAAGCAAGCAAGTTAGACAAACCTGTCACCAGCCTAGATCTGGCGCATGGGTCACTACCTGGAGACTAGATGGCCCTTAAGGTATTAATGGTCTCTAAGTCTTGGCTGCCCCCCACGTCCTAAGCTAAGGTTGCTGAGGTTAGGAAATGACGTAATTCATTTTGGAGCGACCCCTGATTTCCCCCCAAATATCTCAGTCGGCTTTGCCTCCGGAGGTTTGCGCTGACAGTTTTCAGCCCAGGGACGGTCCGGAATGTCACACACAACATAAACATTGCTTCCTGGAGGTTTGGAAGGGTAATTCGTATTTGAAAACCTTGCAACTAGCCACAGACAGAAGACAAAAGCCAAGAGTGTATCTTCATTAGGGTTTCTCTCTTCCGTTTATCTCGCACAATCTTTCTCTGAACTGTTTTCGCAGGGAGTATGCCCTTCCTTAATTGAACGTTGATAGCTTAGAGCTAACCGGGAGGGTTTCTTGGCTCCCCCATCATGCTCTTCTCTCTTGGGCCTGGGCCCCCATTTACAATGAGCTGACTGTCTGAGAACAGGGGAAGCCTTTTATTATTGCTGACATAGATCTCGGGTGGTTTTTTTCCCCTCCACATTTGCACCATGTAGATTGATTTCTTTTATGTTTATTCAGCTAAAACTTGCACGCCTGGGAGAAATCGAAATGGTGCTCCATTTGTCATTTTTACCTGGCCATGCCTTTAAATAATGCCTGCTTTTTTATTGAATATTTGCAACAATAATGTATTTGTAGAACTTATCTGAAGGCAGCCTGGAGACATTATAATATCTTCAATCCATCGACCTCCCCCCGCCCGTCTCCTGCTCTCCTTCTGTGAGAGACTTCAGTCCAGCCCTCAGGACACTCGCGGGAAGGCGAGAGCCCGCCCGTAATCCAGCCATGGCACAAACGTACAATTATAAGCCGTGACAGCTAACCCCAATTAAAAAACACCCTCAGTTTGCCCTTGCTCCCAGAACTGTGAAGCATAACAACATTAGCAACTTATATTTGTCAGATGTTCGCGTCTTCCAAAGCACTGGTACTTCCTTCGTTGTGTAATGGTGGGATGACGGACCACTCACAGATGAAGAAACCGAGACGTTAAGTGACTTGTTTATGGACACACAGCAATTTCACAAAAAGACCCAAGGCAAGATCTTCTCTTTCCGAAGCCTACGCTCTTTCTTCTGTTTCTTTTATGAAATTTATTCAGGTGACATAGGCTTCAAATATACGTTTCTGTGACACACGATCTGTGTAGTGCCATGGTCTGCAAAGTAAGACATTTTTTTGAAATTGTCAAACTTGCCTGGCAGCTTCTGGAAGCGACTGTGCGTCTCAGAGATTTGCAGTCAAGGGGTACTTCTGAGCCCTGACGCCAGGCTTCAATCCCTGAATGGACCGGTTGACCAGCCCACCTCGTAGCTGTGGCTCTAATCCCAGCCGGTTCCCCCATAAGCAGTTCGCGGGTACCCAGGAAGGGCATTGAGATTACAGCCGACCGTCAGGGCCCGCTGCCGCCTCTGGGGAAACCTACATGAGGTCCGCGTAAATATGTCGGTTCTTTCCCGCCCACCTTGGCTGCTGACCTCTGTTCCCAAGTCCCTGTGGCTGCCACCCCCACCAGCCGGGTTTGCTCTCGGTTTACAAAGACAAAAAGAGACAAAAAGATGACAGTAGAAAATATTGCCCTCCCCCTTTTTGTTTAACAGCAGAGTTGGAATTCCTAGCACATTGAGGAACTGAGTTGCAGAGCTGCCAATCGTGAGTGGATCGAGTAGGAATTCCACGTTCCTGGGGTGTGTGTCTGTGTGTCCCGGAACACAGTGCGGCCTGCAACGGCCTCGCAGTCCGGGAGGCTGATGTGGGGCCTGGTCACCACAGGATACGGGCTCAGAGGAACATTTGGGGAGCATGCTTCCCTCGAGGCTACGCCGTTAAACAGCCCATCACATTGACTTGCTTGGTAGTTCAACGTGGCTCCGGGCATGGGCGTGTCCGCCTGTCACGTGACAGTCTAGGATCTGATTTGACAACACAGAAGCCTGGGGGCTGAATTCGGTCTGCACGTGTGTTTCATTTATTCCGAACAGGTTTTCCTTTCTTTTTTTAAAGCAAGAATTATTTCATGCCTTGCGTTGAGACCGCTGCCTGACAGCCTCTCTCAGTCTCAGTCTCTCTGTGGCTTCAGTCCAGCCCTCAGGACACTTGCAGGAAGTTTTACTCATTTACCTGTTTGGCCCCTGGAGGCCTTCCTGTTTGTGACCTCAGGACTAGAGGATGTTAAAGTGATTCCTGGTCTTCAGGGTTTATACTCCCTGCCACCAGGCCATGGAGGAGAATTCGCATTTCAGGTGCGTGTTCGTCTATACTCTGGATTCTTGAGGACCGACGGCTGCCCTAAGGAGGGTGCGCAGTTTGCCTGGGAGACGAGCAGGCTGTCCGGGCACCAACGGGGAAATGAGTTATGGCAGCTGTCACAATGACAGTGCGGTCACAGCTCGGCGTTTGGACTGGAGGGCTAAGAAGGCTCCGGAAAGCACGGGTCATCAGATACCAAGCAGGGTCCCTGTGGGTGGAGATGAGAGATGGATTTGTTAGCCAGGGAGAGGCCGGTGGACGGCAGCAGTGACGCAGCCTCGTGGAAGCGAGACGTAGAGGCAGCTCCAGCAAGTATTGGCCACGTTGTGTCTCCTGGCTGTGAGAGCACGAGACCCCGCGTGATATATGTCCAGACGCGCAATGGCTCACAAACCCATTGGCGAGACGAGCCCACGTGAACAAAATGATAAAACAAGGCAGGAAACGTCCCCGTCCCCCCCCCCCCCCCGCCCAGAGCCACCACTTGGGGGGACGACCGTGAAGGCAAATGAGGTCACCAGACTCAGGCCGTCCAGACTGGTGACCCGCGATCTTTGGGAAGGTGACCCGAAGGGGGTCTTCCTGCAGGTGACCAGGGTCTTGCTTTCCATGGGCTCTCCCTCAGGCACCAACACGTTTTCTGGTGATGCCTGAGAAATGCGTTGCCCGGTTTCCGTAGCAGGATGTGGCAGAAAGGCTCTTCCTGGACTCGTAACAGTTACTGACCAGTGGCGTGCCGCGGACCTGGGCCTGCGGCTACCGAATGGCAGAGAAGAGCAGCTTCCGACGGCGGGCGGTCCGTCTGTCACGCTCGTCCCCGCATCCTTGGGGGTCTGTAGAGGAACTGACCTCCTGGTGAATCACGCCTTAGGGAGAATTTTTTCTTCTCTGTGAAATAATCAGGTTTGCACAACCTAATACATTAAATAGTACCCACATTTTTTTTTTTTTGGAGAGATAGAGGAAATAATTCCAAAGCTGCACACATCATAAAATTCATCATTGCGTGGTTTATAGTTAAAAAAGAAAAGCGTGACTTAAATGACAACACCAGAGTAGCCGATCTTCTGTCGGGGTTCTGAGGACCCTAGAAATGTTAGAGACTGGGGTTCGGTGTTTTCCAGCATCTTCCACGGGCTCTCAGCCCTGTGGTGTGCTCCATGGTCAGACGAGCTCAGGAGGTGCTGCCCGGTGCTTGTAATGGCTCCCCGAGAGCCCTGCTTCGTTTTGAAGTGTGAAGGGCCCGAGGAGTCCCTGCTTTAGAAGGACCGGGGTAGCCCCGATGTTTCTTGAGGAGAAGCTAAAACATCCCAGCAAACCTTGATCGAATTGGATCTTCTCTTTTGCCAACAGAAGGAACCAGCCAGTGGGTAAGGGATTTACTCAGTCTCAGCCCAGGTAGTGCTGGAGACGGGCAAGGGCCCAGGTCTCCGCGGGGGCGAGGCTGGGGGGTGTTCTGATTTGTATCAATACTTCCCTTTGGAGGCCCTGCCCCCAAGAGGCTGGGACAATGACTGCAGTGAGCCCACAGGAGGAGTGGCAGGAGGACCGCGGTGGGAACTGAGTTGGGTACTGAGTGACGGGGAGGATTTGGATGGGTCAAATGAAGCAGAGAACATTTGAGGTAGGACCCGCTCTCACTGCTACATCCCCCTTTTTTCTAATGTTTTATTGGACTTTATTTTTTATAGCAGATTTGGACTCACAGCAAAATTAAACAGACTGTCCAGTGATGTCCTATATGTGTGGGCTGTCCAGAAAGTATCTAGCCATGCACTATGAAAAATAGAGACATTTATTGGAGAAGATACAAGATACAAGAAACATTGTACATAGGACAATGACACCTCAGTCCCCTTCAAAGCAAGCACCTTGGGACCTCACACAGTTCCCCCAATTGCCATCAGCTGCCCTGTCGTATTTTCCTGAATCTCATTGACGGTCTTACATCTCTTCCCTCTCAGAGGGGATTTTAGTTTTGGGAAAAGCCAGAAGTCACAGGGCACCAAATCTGAGCTGTAGGGGGGCTGAGTCCCCTGGGTGATTTGATGTTTTGCAAAAAAACTCTAAGAGACGTGATGCGTGAGCAGGTGCGTTGTTGTGATAAAGCTGCCAATCACCGGGGGCCCAGGGCTGCGGCTTCTGAATCATCCAAATAGTTTCTGTGGAGGAATGTTCAAGTTTAATGCAAAATTTGGCACAGATTCACTGCTCTACTTGCTCAGTCATTTTGAATGCGACAGCCACACAGTACACGTGCTCACTCAGTGGCGTCTACTGCCCCCACTGACTAGTACACTGAAGTTGGCACTGTTCACACATGCGCATTCCAGTCCACTCTCCTTGGGTACCAGGTTATATCAATGTCATGCAAGCGGTTCTTGTTATATTAACAATGGCTGGACTTTTTCTGGACAGACCCTCCTATACCCTCTGCCCCCACATACACATGGCCTCCCCCACTGTGAGCATCCTCTACCAGAGTGGCACACCGGCTACAACTGGTGAGCTTTTATTGACACTTCGGGAACACCCAGAGCCCACAGCCTACTCTATGGTTGGTTCATTCTTGGGGTTGTACGTTCTTGGGGTTTGGACACAGGTATGAAGACCGGTATCCACCATTATCGTGTATAGAGTTCATGCCTCTTTGTATTTGCGTAACAGATAAAATCAAAATGTAAGCACAAAGTATCCTGCACACGTAAAACACAAGCCAATTAGAGGGAAGACTCAGGCTGCACCAGAGACGAAGTTTCACAAATCATTCACGTTCAGGGCTGTTTGAGCAGCATGTCTGTGCTGTGACGTCATGAATCGTAGGCAGTAGCGTTCCCCCCCACCCCCCGCCCTGCTCTCTCTGTACTGGAGTGGTTCTCAGTGTTGCTCTTGACCCAGCGTGTGACTTCTCTTTGAGTATATTAATTCGGCCAAGTTTGAAGAATAAACTAGAAGCTTTTTAGGAAGTTACCAGGGCAGGGCAGCAAAGAAAGATGTGTTTAAAGGCATGAGCTCCGCAGTGTTGCAAAGATGTGGCGAGGGGGTCCCATGTATAGACATAAAAGAATCGCACAGCATGTCGGGATAAAGGGACAGGTGTCTGAACTGATGACCAGAGCCGCCCAGGCCGGACGCATGGCCTGGGGAGCCGCCAGTCCCCAACCTGACATGGAGGCAGGAAGCCTTGCGAAGAATGGCGGGCAGGAACAAAAAGGAGGGGCAGGGGGGTTAACGTGCATAATGTGTTCGTTCATAGGTTTGAGGGCGAAGGGTCCTTTGCAAAGTGTCGTGGACGTTTACTCCCAGTAAAGGACGGGAGCTCAGTGCTGGGCCGACCGCTCAGGAGGCTGGGAGGCGGGCAGAGCCCCTCGGAGCATTCCTCTCCCCGCCCCCATGAGCGTCGCCTTTCGTTTCCTCTGCCTTCAGCTTCAAGAGCTGCAGCTCACACTGCCTCTGGCCACCTTCCCTGTGATTGGAAGGACGCACATTTTTGAAGGAGAGAGCATCTTCCTTTCTCCTTTAAATCCGTCAGCCTGGCTTCGGGCCCCAAAGCCCACCTGAGGCGGGGACCAGCTAGTGTGAATGGTGTAAGCCACCTGCTTTGAGGCCAGTGTCTCCTCCCTACAAATCTTACATGTGATCATGAAAAACAGATGCTTTCAAAGGTCCCTGGAGCCCTGATGTCATCTTTGGAAGCCCCAGGCTCACTTCCAAACTCTGCGAGTCTGAATCTCATGGCCGGCATCCTCGTCGACGTGGTGGCCCGTGGCTCCGAGCTGACCTCGTGTGGCCTCGGACACGCCTGCTCGCTGTCCCGGCTGCACCCGCTGCGCCCTCCCTGCCTAGCGGAGCAAGTGCTCCCGGCTCCTGGGTGGGACGGACGGGGCGGGCGGTGTGGGCCGGCTGATTTACAGAGACTCTGCTCCCAGTGGCTGTCCTGGGGCCAGTAAAGGCGTTTAAGGGAGGGATTATGGAGAAGGGATGGCCCGGCCTTTCTGCGAGAAATTCTCTGTACTCTAGAGAGGGCCCGAGTTTCCCAGGACGGCAGGACCCCGCTGTGAACTGAGGCTTCTGGATAATGGGGTACAGGTTCCCCAGGCAGGGCTGGAAGGGCTGGGGGCGGCAGTTTGGCCGATGGGTTGGAAGACACTGGGGGGCCCTGGAGCGACAGAAACACCATGTTTGTCCTCCAGGAGCGGACCTATCCTGGATAAGCAGTGAGGACACAGGGCAGGTCTGTAAGTCACTAAAATGGCACATGGTAGGTAAGGATCATGGGCCACAACTGTTACTGTTTTCAAAGAGGAAATTGTTTTCTTCCCAGAAGGTTCTGGAAAGGTTTCAAGGAGAAAGTAGGGTATTACTTGGAGTTTTAAGTCTTACATCAATTTAAAAATTATAAAAATGATTTTTAATGAAAAAAACCCCAATAAGATGAAACCGTGGCCCTGCCGTGGAACCGAGGGCCTGCCCGTGTGTGCCCTCCTGATCCTGGCTTGC